>JARYGA010047631.1:0-49136 GCA_030545235.1 Helianthus tuberosus
AAAAGAGGGGCCTACTACAATAACTAAGATAATCTCTTAAATAAGTGCAAAAGTGCGGAAATAATCAAAGGTTACACTATACACGAGTCGGAGCCAAGTGATTCATCTTGTCTATCTGTTTTTATTTTTATTTTTCTTTTCAACATTTTAGTTAGTTTTTATTTTTCTTAGCTTAAAACATTTTTCTAAACTTTTTGATTGTATTAGACGTTGAGGATAAACCGGTACTAAAAGCTCTTGTGTCCTTGGACGACCTCGGTATCTTACCAACACTATACTACGCTCACGATGGGTGCACTTGCCCATATGTGTGTTTAGTGTTAGTAAATATCGTGTTTTATAAATTTAAAACTTGACTAAAAAAGTGTTAAAGGGGCTTAAAATATACACCTAATATATATAACACTTCACACGCATCAATACAAATACTCAATTACTGTTAATTATACTTTAAAATAATTGAGTTTTGTAAAAACAGTTTTACAAAAAGAAGGATTACTCACATTGTTATTTTAGGTATTTCCTTGTGACTTCCTGGTTATAATCTATTAATTTAAACAATGCACATGTGTTAGTATAATAACCCAATTTACATTAGTTATACCATCCCCGAGACAGAACTCCAACGACTACGTCGGGCAGAGTCTCGACAGCCGTTACGGAGCACTAGATCAATCGGACAGCGTATCTAATACGTAACCGGGGGTTAAAATACTTACAATGAGGCAGAGCTTCGCTAATTTAGTGGGTACAATACCCGATATTATTTATATAATTCAGAAATTGAGAGAGATCGAGAAAGTTTGAGCGAATTCCAAATGAAAGCCGATGGCCTCCTTTTATAGGGCTGGTCGACCATTCTCTCGCGCCCCGCGAGAGATTTAGTGAAGGTCTTTGTGGCCCGCGAGGGCCCTAAAGGTGGCAACGAGTTTGTTGAGTCATCCCGGTTGTCGACGCCTGTCCTGCCACGTGACGGCTCCGCGTTCTGCCACCAATCCCCTCGCTCGCGGCCCGCGATGGAGGAGGTGTAGTATGTCGTGCCCCACGACAGACTTAAAATATTGTTTTTATTTTATTTTTATTAATTTAAATGTATTTCGGGCCTTCTCTCGTATACGGGGTGTATTTAGGAGCGTTTAGGGTTGTCTAAATTTTTTTAAGGAGGATTGTTATATCCTGGGTATAACTCCTAAACTATTTAATAAAATAAATAATGCAGTTGCATTAAGTATAGTAACCCAATTTAACTATATCCCTACGTCACAAGACAGAACCCCAACGTGCTTAGTCGGGCAGAGCCTTGACATGCGTTGGTGGGTCCTAAATCAATCGGACAAGGTATTGACTCAGTGATCATGGGTTAGATTACTTAAAACGGGACAGGGCTTTGTTATTATTATATAAAAAAATAAACAACATAGAATTCAGAGAGAGGGAGGAAAAGTTGGCTATACATGTGAAGGGTTTGAACAAGTTGAAAACTAACACTGGCTTTGTTGTTACCCTATATACTTAAAGTACAAAGTCGGTGGCCTTTGCCACCGACCAAATTACAATATTGCCCTTTCTTACGAAATTACGATGATGTCCTTTGTTGGGATTCAGTTGGTGACAAGTACAAGAGATCTTCCTGGCCGCTGACCAACACAGATCAGAGGAATACGAGATACGATATCTTGACGCTACCGGAATCCATTGCAACTGCTAAAAGCCTTTTACTTTTGGTACAATCGATTCATGGTAACGTTAAATACAAGTATACAACAAAATGTCAAAATCATTACTCTTCTACTCTTTCTCACAACTCACTTAGTTCTGATCAACCGTTGGCGGGAGCGACGCCGGAGATCGTATCAGTCAACTCAGACAACCACCAGCGGGATTGTTGTGTCATTGTGCATAAGGTCATCATCATCATTCGCCACCACCGCAACGCTTCCAGCGGTGACGGAGAGAGACAAGGAGAGGGTGAGAGGCGGCTGTACTGTAGTGGCGATTTTATAGTGGTGTCCGGTTGTAACCGCAGTCGTCGCCGTCCCTTAACTAACTCGCCGGCGACCTAAAAGGTCTTGATTCGCAACAGGGTAAGCTTACAAGCAACCAAGCACAGGGTACACATAGGAAGGTTTCTAGGGTTTTGGTGGTGAGGGAGCCGTGTGTGGTGAAGAGAGAAGAAAGAGATACAACTAGCCAAAGACTTGAAAGAGAGAGAGAGAGACATAGAGAAACTGTGTGCTTTTATTTTTGAGGTTGAAGGTAAGGTAGTGGTTAATGGTTTTGGTTGATATGTGGGTAGCTCAAGACTCAAATAATTGTTTTTTTTAATTCATGATTATATTACTTTAAAATTTTATAGTTTTATTCCGTTTAAGATTTTTCTATTTTTTATACACATCTTTAATAAAATTGTAATATATGTATATAGAAGTTTTTTTTGTTCGAGTTAATATTTTTTTTTTCATTGTTGGCCCCCGTCTTGTCAATATAAATTCGAGTTTATCTCCGTTTTACGTTATTTGAGTGGATTGGTGTAATAAATTTATGATTTTGTTTTACGTTTTCTCTCGGTTTCAATCGTTATTAGGTTGCTATCAAACATGTTTATACGCCCCACCTCTGGTGATGCGATTTTACGCCCCGACATCTGGTGATACGGTTTTACGCCCTCGCCCCGCAACGCGTGGAATGTCAAACGCCAGAAACAACAAAAGTATAGGCTGAAAAAAAAAAGAGATCGGGAACCTTACCTAGAAACCCTAGCCACCACAAATCGGACTGAGAAAACCACATGCAACGGTAGATCGAGACTTTAGTGACCTTGATCAATCGGAAATGGCTGGGATGTTTTAAACGTCGGTCGCCGGATAAACATAAATCGAAGCTAAGGGAACATGGATTTGATCTTCGACGGTGTACTATATCGTGTTGCCTGAGAGAGTATAGAGAAATATCGGAAGGAGGTGAGATCGAGGAGAGTGTTGGTGGTGTTGCGGGAGGCGTGTGGCGGCAATACGATGGAAGAAGGCGGCGATTTGAGGAAGTAGACGATGGGTCTCGGAAAACAGTGCCACTTCTCACAGTTAAATTTCTTTGCTTTTGCTTTTACATTTGATTGTACGATATAAATTAGTCGGGTCACGTATAATACGTTATGATTATACGATATAAATTCGATTTACGTTACGTTTTGATCCAATCGCAATGCAATGATAGGATATTTGAGTTCAATCGGATACGTCAGAACATGCATTTTCATATGGTTAATACATCACATAACGCTTGTACTAATCTGTTCGATATTTGTGAAGTACCCGCGCCGCAACGCGCGCGGGTCTTATTACTAGTTTATAGTGAAACTCCAAACCTTGAAGTGCATGCCACAAAAGGACACGTAATTTACTCAAGATTCCATCATAATTCTATTTTATTTTTCTTTGGAAGCTACACGCTTACCTACAATCAATTTACATATTAATGTTATTATTATTATTTTATTATTTACATAAGTTATTATTATTATTATTTTATAAATTATTATAATTAATTCAGCTGCTTCACTTATTTGGCGCGTATAACTTTTAAAATATGATGTTTTGTAAAACAATGAATATGCCATTAGAACGAGAATATTTGTATCTACATTTTGAACCAAGTTTCATTAAAAACGGAGTAAGGTTAATTATAACGTATTTTTATTAAACGGTTCCTATGTTCACCAAAATACCTTATATTTCTATCGGTCAACTTACCCATGATCTATTCGTATAATAAAAATTTTGGGAATGTTAAATCCTCCCCACCTTGTTTTTAATCTCGTCCTCGAGATTTGGGCTACGATATCTTCTTGGGGTTATGTCACGTCTTTTAGTTGGTTATCAAGGTGTCTAGGATATAATCAAAAGATAAATATATTATAGGATAATTGGAATTCAATGGTCTCAAAACTTAGTTTCAGGAATTGATGAGATGAAATGATACAATCCTTAAGATGTCTAAGTTTCATAAGTCAAAAGAGAGATTTGATAGACACAAAAATTCGAAATGCAATGACTTTTAGAAACAATAGAATTTGATGTCAGAAGAGAACTTACTTTGATTTGTCAGTTGAGAAAGATTCTGAATCAATAATCTCAAAACAGAAGTATGAAAAATGATTTGTTAACTATCAGACTAGAAATCAGTGACATTTATTTAAATGTCAAAGATACACCGAAAACACAATAGAATTTAGTGTATCATTATCTTAATACGTAATTGTTTCAAGAATACTTGAATGATGAGTCAAACGAATGACGTATGATTAGGGTTTACTGTTAGCACAGGCTACAAATTTATACATACACCACAGGGTGTTGAAATAATTCAATGATTACGGTGACCAAACGAATTTACCATTCTCAAAATTGACTGAAAGTTTCAATGAAGTGAATCTGGATATTCAAAAGATAAGTTGTTCTAATGAATAACTGAATATCATAGGATTGATCAAAGAGATGTTGGAGGTACGTTGGAATAAGAATTTAGGCACCTTTATCTTAACACAAAATTGGGATAATGAAGCAATAAATAGATAAGTTCGTACCTCAGGTGTGAAAATGAAATAAGTCAAAGTTTCAAAGAAATCGCCACCACAAGGTGTCGTGTTTTAACAAATGATACATCGAAATTGAAGACTTTAAACAAGTTTACTATGATTCAAACAATGAGATTACCTCAAATATGATGATCTCAATTCATCATATGGGATTTTGAATTGAATGTATATTGTGAATAAGTTCAAACAATTGAGCTTGGTTTGGACATATTCTAACAATGGATATGTGTATTGACAAAAATGGTTTCAATGAAAATCTGGTAAGTAACTTTGAAAAGAAGAGGAATTTTCCAAGAAATTTGTTGACTTGATTATCAAAAGTCAATATTATGTAATCATATAGATTATCAGAATGAGTATAATGAAATATTTATTAAAACTTGAGAATAACTGATCTTTTGAAGTGAATTTACATGCATGACAAGTAATGCTCGTGCAACATAGGAATTTGTCAAGAGATAAGACAAATGAGAGTTGGCCATATAAAATGAAGACCTCTTATTGATGAAGTTTGGAACGGAATCAAAAGTCAACTAATACTTAAGTACAAACAAAATATAAGGGTGCCTTATTTTAAAAGTTGCGGTTATCTCTAGTGTTGTAAATATTTTTACGTTCTCCTTAGCTTTATCTAGGTTTTTATTCTCGTTGTCGGATGCCTTAGATAGTTTCGGGCAGTACAGACGGATGTGACCTGGATCTCTGCATTTGTAACATACATTAGTTTCCCTTCTCTTTCTAAATTTTTGCTCTGTATGCCCAGCCTTCCTACAGAAGTTAAAGCGAAGTGTCTTCTTAAAATGACGTTTTCTTGCGTGCTTTTTGTTATTGTTGCATATAGGTCGTGTGATTACTGGTTTCATTTCTTTGTCCTTACATGATTTGTCGGAGCGGAATTCCTTATAAGAGTAGCTATAGGTTGTGGTTTTCTTTCGCTTGGAAGATGAAGTTTTGATATGAGTATCATGACCTCTGTTGGTACTAGGGTTAGGTTTGAAGTGATGGGTATGCTTACAGTAGTGGGACTCTCGTTTGTAGGCACAGAAATCTTAATAGCTTCAATGATCGAAGGTATAACATTTGCTATTCCTTGAGCTATTATATTTTCTATAGTATTTTTATCCAAAGAGTTTTTATTACTAGCCTGAATTTTTGATCACATGCTATTTCCTTTTACATCTAAATTACAAACATGCTCAGATATAATTATCACAGAACTAAACAATTATGCAGGCATGTTTTGTTTAGCACAATTATAGTCATAGCTATCAGTGTTATGCATTGATATATATAGGGAGCCGCTAGAATGAGAACCACCACGAGTTATGAGAACCACGAGAACCGCGTCCCGCGGGTGGCCGTCGGCGACGAAATTTTTTTTACACCTAGATCCGTATATTTTAGTGGGGGGTTTAAATTTTCGGTTCAAACGGCGCGCCCGAGGGGGTAGTTTTTTACGCCCAAAGTTTGGTAAAAAAAAAAAGAAAAATTAAAAAAATTAAAAAAACCCAAACTTTGGGCGTAAAAAACTACCCCCTCGGGCACGCCGTTTGAACCGAAAATTTAAACCCCCCACTAAAATATACGGATCTAGGTGTAAAAAAAATTTCGTCGCCGACGGCCACCCGCGGGGCGCGGTTCTCGTGGTTCTCATAACTCGTGGTGGTTCTCATTCTAGCGATCCCCTATATATATATATATATATATATATATATATATTAAGGTATACATATATACATGTTATATCTTAACATTTTCTCTTGCTATATATTCAAAATATAAGAAAAATGTATATTTTATATATGTTGTTTCTTCCTTTGGTGTAATAGCTTTTCTCTATATTGTCTAAATTTAATTATATTTCTAGAACTCATGACTGGATAGGTATTAAAAAATAAGGGAAAAAAGCTTTATATGAAATTCTGAGGTTTTCCGTCATTGACCCATTATTGTTTTTCAAGAGGTAGTGCTAGTACAGATATCCCTAAAATATCCTTTGAATTAAAACTGGGTATCAAAATTGATCTTAAGTAAACATGTAGGTTTGTTTCTTCTAGTATATAAAAGCTTGTATTTCTACAGAAGACATTTGATTCTTATATTGTATATATTATCAAGAAAATTGTGTCTTGTATATACATACGTATAAATACAAAGTTTTAAAATTTTCCTCTAATATATATAATACCAATTCATAAAAATCCAGTTATATAATTAATTGTATTAGCTATCATGTTTATTCCCATAACTTGATTTATTCCTTTATATTAACAAAATAAATTTCTATCAAATTTATTGAAGATAATATTTTTGAATAAAAAGGGAATTCATCAAAAGGAATAAATTTAATAACGATATAAATTTTCTGGATTTTTTTAGAACAATTTAATCTTTAACTGGCGGGTTGATTAATTCAAATTCTTAATTTATTATATCTATTTATTAAAACTTCGTAATAGATAATACAAAGCCTAGCGTTTCTAAATTTGATTCTCAAGTAATGAAGTATCATTCTCATATCAAAATATATATATCTATAACTTAAATATAGTTTAAGAAATGAATTAAACTTATCAAATTGTAAAAATTGTTTCCTCTTGATATATATATATATATATTTTAAATCATATCGTTATATCGTACTTAATATTTTTGTACATATTTTTACTTTATGGATTAAATATCATTTGTAATATTGATACAAGTTATATATAAAATATATATGCATCTGACTTACATATAATTTAAGAAATAGGTTTAAACTATTTCTTGTTGATATATAGGTATTATGTATTAAAATTATTTAATTATACAGTACCAAGTTGTTATACATACTCCTGTTTCATAGATACAGTTTTACAAAATATTTTATATCTTCCATTGTATATGTATATGTGCTTAAATTTTAGAATCGTCAAACTATGAATTATGAACTGTGAAAATTCTTGTTCATTATTTGTACAAATTAAATTAAGAATTATGTTTTATAAAACTCTTTTAACATAACTTTATTCAAGAGCCAAATATTTTATTTTTCCAAAAATATTATTATAAGTTTAATTTAAAACAATATTTAATTTTGTGTATTATATTAATGATAATGATGATAAATAATAACAAAGTATATTAAAGACTTTTCTTAGAGAGTGTTTGTGTATTAAGAATTTCTCTAGCATGTTAATTATCATCAATATTGACTATACACATAATTTCTGAATATTACGTAATTTATCAAATTTTGATGAATAATCTACATATTGAATATTTAATAATACGATAAAGAATTATAAAGTGATTTACAAAGTATTTTAATTATTGTATCTAAACAATGCTGAAACATTATATTTTAACAAAATTAATATAATTATACGTTTTATCAAAACTTTGACAAATACATATCTTTAAATCGATTAAAACCTTTGGATTATATCATAAATCATAAAATATACTGCTTTCATTGAATAATATTTTATATTATGATATTTTAGTGATATCATACCTAAGGGTGTTATCTTATATCTTTGATTAAGATATTAGTACCAATATCATAATATTATTATAATTTATTTTGAATTGTATTCACATAAATATGTGGGTATGATATATATCACAAAGTTTAATATTATATTATGAATATATATCCCCTTTATATATTTATAGCATAACATACTGCAAGATACAAATAGGGGTTACATATCCTGAAAATTTAAATGATATAAAATCATTTATGTATAATACATATTATTTTAACATTTATTTTATGATATTTTGTGAAAGTACCATACCTGAATGGTGTTACCTTATATTAATATTAAAATATTAATGTTAATATCGTAATATTATTATAATGTCGTAAAATTCATATTAAATTAATTTCATACAAATATGTGATATACATATAATATATCATAAAAATTAATAAGACACAACATTATTAATATATTATTACTTATATATATATATATATATATATATATATATATACTTCTTTAAATATCGCATAACTATAAAATACAGATATGGGTAACATATATTGGGAATTCAAAATTCGTTAAATGACATAAAAATCATGGTAGACATAGAATAACACAAAAGATATTAATTTCATAACTTTATTGTTTAAGTTTAGGTATTAAAAGAACGCCTAAATAGCTTAAACAAGTGGCTCTGATACCACCTTCTGTCACAACCCCCGACCCCTCCCCGAGAGCGGGAGCCGTGAGACTCAGAGCAGATGGTATCGGTGTTTATTAATTTGGCAGCGGAAATTTTCATCAGGACCGTAGTTAGGAAATATTTTATCAGAGTAAAACACCACATTTTTAATAATAATAAATACATGGGAAAAACCCAAGTTTCCATTACAAACATATTTTTAGGGATAACCCTAATTATTGAAAACAATTCTCCTTTTTAATTTGGTAACTTTTATAGCCACTTTTCTAAGCCTTCAGTGCTCTCCAGCTGGCTTTTATTGGCTTCACACTAAGTTACCTGAAACACGTGTTTAAAACATTTTATCAGCAATAAATACTGGTGAGTGAATCCCAGTTTAATCAAAATAGATATTATCAGTTTACAGCATTGAGGACGATCGCGTAATTACATTTGTTTATTTTTTTACCTTAATTACCACCCACGGTACTATCAATCAATGACTGGTGGTCATGTTACTACTCACAGTGTAGTAACAAATTTTGTATACGAACCCTAACATACCGACGATAATTGTAGAATACAAATACTCAATCTTTGTTAATTATACTTTAAAATAATTGAGGTTTTGTAAAAACAGTTTTACAAAAAGAAGGATTACTCACATTGCTATTTTTGGTATTTCCTTGTGACTTCCTGGTTATAATCTATTAAGTTAAACAATGCACATGTGTTAGTATAATAACCCAATTTACATTAGTTATACCCTCCCCAAGACAGAACTCCAACGACTACGTCGGGCAGAGCCTCGACAGCCGTTACAGAGCGCTTTATCAATCGGGCAGCGTATCTAATACGTAACCGGGGGTTAAAATACTTACAAAGAGGCAGAGCTTCACTAATTTAGTGGGTACAATACCCGATATTATTTCTATAATTCAGAAATTGAGAGATATCGAGAAAGTTTGAGCGAATTCCAAATGAAAGCCGGTGGCCTCCTTTTATAGGGCTGGTCGACCATTCTCTCGCGCCCCGCGAGAGATTTAGTGAAGGTCTTCGCGGCCCGCAAGGGCCCTAAAGGCGACAACGGGTTTGCTGAGACATCCCGGTTGTCGACGCGTGTCCTGCCACGTGGCGGCTCCACGTTTTGCCACCAATCCCCTTGCTAGAGGTCTGTCGCGCCCCGCGACGGACTTAAAATATTGTTTTTATTTTATTTTTATTAATTTAAATGTATTTCGGGCCTTTTTCTCGTATACGGGGTGTATTTAGGAGCGTTTAGGGTTGTCTAAAATATTTTAAGGAAGGTTGTTATATCCTGGGTATAACTCCTGAACTATTTAATAAAATAAATAATGCATTTGCATTAAGTATAGTAACCCAATTTAACTATATTCCTACGTCACGAGACAGAACCCCAACGTGCTTAGTCGGACAGAGCCTTGACATGCGTTGGTGGGTCCTAAATCAATCGGACATGGTATTGACTCAGTGACCAGGGGTTACAATACTTAAAACGGGACAGGGCTTTGTTATTATTATATAAAAAAAATAAACAACATAGAATTCAGAGAGAGGGTGGAAAAGTTGGCGATACATGTGAAGGGTTTGAACAAGTTGAAAACTAACACTGGCTTTGTTATTTATAGTGAAACTCCAAACCTTGGAGTGCACGCTACACAAGGACACGTAATTTACTCAAGATTCCATCATAATTCTATTTATTTTTATTTGGAAGCTACACGTTTACCTACAATCAATTTACATTAGTTATTATTATTATTTTATTATTTACGTAAGTTATTATTATTATTATTATTATTATTTTATAAATTATTATAATTAATTCAGCTGCTTCACTTATTTGGCGCATATAACTTTTAAAATATGATGTTTTGTAAAACAATGAATATGCCATTAGAACGAGAATATTTGTATCTACATTTTGAACCAAGTTTCATTAAAAACGGAGTAAGGTTAATTATAACGTATTTTTATTAAACTGTTCCTACGTTCGCCAAAATAGCTTATATTTCTATCGGTCAACTTACCCATGATCTATTCGTATAATATAAATTTTGGTAATGTTACAACCGTAAGCCCAACAAGCTCAACCCGCTCCTCAAAACGCCAAACTAGTCAGAGCTTGTTTCAAATGTGGTGACACCAATCATCTTTGTCCTCAATGCCCGCAATGGAACCAGGAGCAACAACAACCTGCTAGAGGTCGAGCTTTCAACATTAATGCGAACCAAGCACACAACGACAATGAAGTCGTTAATGGTACGTTTCTTGTTAATAACCTTTATGCTTCCTTGTTATTTGATACTGGTGCGGACAAAAGCTTTGTGTCCGTTGAATTTGAACCTTTGTTAAATGTTACACGATCTAAACTACCTAAGTCGTTCTCTGTCGAAGTTACCAATAGAAAATCCGTTTTGGTCGATTCCGTTCTTCGTGATTGTCTTCTCACTCTTAACGATCATACCTTCACTATCGACCTTATACCCATGCAATTGGGTAGTTTCGACATCATCGTAGGCATGGATTGGCTTCGTGAAAACCATGCTGAAATTGCTTGCTACGAGAAGTATGTTCATTTACCTCTTCCATCTGGCGACACTTTGCGCGTCTATGGAGACCGACCTTCAAAAGGACTAAGGTTAATGTCCTGCACACAAACGAACAAATATTTACGTAAACCGTACTTTGCTTTTTTAGCCCACATTGTGGAAGAAAAGGGCAAGGGAAAGAGCATAAATGATGTTTCAGTGGTGCGCGACTTCCTTGATGTCTTTCCTGAAGATTTACCTGGTCCTCCTCCACCTCGATCTGTCGATTTTTGTATTGACCTCGTACCTGGTTCGACTCCTGTTGCGAAAGCTCCGTACCATCTTGCACCTTTGGAAATGCAAGAATTATCTAGTCAGCTCCAAGAACTCCTCGAGAAGGGATTCATTCCAAATTCTTACAACCCAATTTTATTTTGTGAGAAATTACTGAATCTAGTTTGCGAGCACGTGACGAAGCATGGTTTTAATCACAGCGAATTTGTTTTGGTGAAACTTGAGGGGGGCACTATGTAATTTATAAAACTATAACATATTACTTTATGGACATGTCGATCTATGGAAGAACTCAAGGGACTTTATTGTAAATTCTCAATTTATATAACTATTCTCCTTTCATCACGTAAAAATCTAGAGGATCTTCATCATCATCTTCGCGAAACCCTACATCGCTGCAACCACCATTCAAAACATGCATCCTTCATCTCATTTAACATGATAAAGCACGAACCTTGATTCCTTCACGACTTACGGTCATTCAAAGTGGAACCACATGTATAACAAGCGATGCATGTGCAACATATAAAATTTTGCAAGAAATGAAGCAAATGAGGGTTTGCAATAATGAAAGAAACTATCGTGATACAATGACCATTAAGAGGAGTAGAAATGTAAAAATCTACTCACTAGATGCAAATGTTGTTAATGAGATAGGGGGAATGCGGAGACATACGTCTTTTCTTTGATGTGATTCGTGTCATTGCAGGACCACGTGACAAATCGTCGCAGTCGCATTCTGATTAGCAGTTCTACCGTTAAGGAAGTTAGCATCGTTGTTGAATTTCTCCATCATGTCTCCTCAAAGACCTTGCCTTGAAGTTCGTATGTGACGTGTTTCAGCCTCCGTTGATGTATAGATTGAGCTTCGTGTAATTTTGTACGCCGGTATTTTGTTTTGTGTAGGATACCTGCTCGGTTAACTAAAATAGCCTAGACGACATAATAATGGCGTCTCAACTTAAAGTGTTCGCGTCGTTTATATTGTCACACAAGTTACGAGACAAATGATCAACCAAAATAATGTTTGATATCGGAATTATAGATATATGCGAAAGATTCTTCATAAAGAAATCTAGAATTATCATTGACACACATGCTCGTGATTTATTCTAAATTGTCAACCGTTATGGCTTTTGGATTTCCTTATAGATATACATATCTATATAATCATATATTTCACATACTGTAATATATATACCATTCATAAGGTCAATGTATTTAACAAAATCATTTTTCCAAAAACAGGCCAGACATCAGGTCATGGTACTATTTAGGGAATTTTGTCACTTGTTTGACATATCATATACCCCATCTTACCCGGACAAGCTGGAGAGTCTGCCACACCATACCCAGTCTTGCCGGAGAGGTAAATATCATTGTATATCACATAAATAGATTTTCTCAAATCATGATTTTAAAATGAATCTTTATTAGGGCTTGTATAAAGAAATGAGGAAATTTGTATTCACATGACAGATTGATGCGTGTGAAGTGTGTATGGTTTTTAATGTATATTTTAAGCCCTTTTACACTTTTTAGCCAAGTTTTAAATTTATAAAACACGATATTTACTAACACTAAACACACATATGGGTAAGTGCACCCATCGTGAGCTTAGTATAGTGTTGGTAAGATACCGAGGTCGTCCAAGGACCCAAGAGCGGGTTTAACCTAAACGTCTAATCAAATCAAAAGTTTAGAAATAGGTTTTTAACTAGAAAAATAAAACTAACTAAAATGCTGAAAAATAAAATAAAATAAAAACAGATAGACAAGATGAATCACTTGGATCCGACTCGTGTGTAGTGTAACCTTTGGTTATTTCCGCACTTTTGCATTTTTAAGAGATTATCTTAGTTATTGTAGTAGGCCCCTCTTTTGAAGGTGACGTTACCATCAGCCCAGTAGTTTGAGTCAACAAGGATACAATCCTAAAGGGTCGGATTATTGAAAGATAATTAATTAAGTTATTAATGCATATTGTGATAGGCCCCTCTTTTGAAGGTGACGTTACCCTCGGCTAAGTAGTCCGAGTCAGCAGGGATACAGTCCTAAGTAGCAGGGTTAAAGTATTAATAGTAGCTTACATATGAGGGGATCAAAGAGTTTGGACCCCCGCCATCCAATACCGGTGGGTATTGAAGGAGGTCCTACTAAATTTGACCCAGGTCCTTGCAGGATCTATACACTGAACAAGGCAAGACTCTTACCAAACCGTTCCCTTAACCCCCGACCAGGTAGCCAACATATCTCCATATAGACCGTGGAGATATGAATGGTGAAAATGTTTTATTTTATATAGCCAGTAAAATAATGCCAAGACACCACGGACAAACGATAAGGAAGAATCACCTTCAACATAAGAAACTAGTTATTAAAGTCATTAATACATAACCAAATAAAAAGTGCGAAAAGATTAAAAAAAAGTATTACACTAGACACTTGTCTTCACCAAGTGATGTAAAAGACTTAGGCAAACATGGCCTTTGATTGTCAAGAACTCTTACGATCAATCTTGGATCCCGAGACTACTATACACACTCTATGATGGATGATGGATGATGGTGGTGGATGTGGGTTGTGATGGTGGTGGAGGGTGGGTGTAGTGTGAGAGAGGTGGTTTGCCAAGGGATGGTTTGAAAATGAGCCAAGCGCCCCTATTTATAGCCTGAACAGCAGCTCGGGCATGGCCCCATGTCCATTGGGCACGGCCCCGTGTCCATCTTCCTACTCTTTCTTCATTAATTGCAGTTTGTCTGCATTAGTTGACCACACCCCCGTGTCCGCTGGGCACGACCCATTGTGAAGAAGCGTATCTGTACTATCAAGATTTCCTCAGATTCTGCGAATCTTAGAGTTGACCACGGCCCCGTGTCCGCTGGGCACGCCCCCGTGGTGGGTGATAGAAGCTTCTACAGCTTTGTCTTTTCTGCAGACACTTGGGCACGCCCCCGTGCTCACTGAGCACGTGGCGTGTTCAGCCTTCTGTTTTCTTGTTTTGCTTGGGAAGATGCTGTCGGGGGGTCGGGCATGCCACGTTTATCGCTTTTCCTGTATTTTTGTTAGATTTAGCTACCTTTTTGCTTCTTTTGTTCATTTGAGCTCATTTAATCCTGAAAATACAAAAGGAAGACAAAAACACACTTTTTCCAACATTAGTACTAAAAAGGGTTAGTTTTATGCCTCATTTGATGTAATTTATATGTTGCATTTTGCACACATCAAATACCCCCACACTTGAATCTTTGCTTATCCTCAAGCAAAACTCTTTATAATATGGCTTAACACTCCCAAATGGAATGGGTAAAAGAGAAGGTTTTTGGTCTTGTCATAGAGTGTCGGGATTTTCAAGATTCTTTATTAAGTTTTATTTTTATTTATTTACAATCATATTCGTCATGATTTATTTAAAACATTACATAAGATAAATTACTTATTAAGGCATAACATGCCTTTTTAAAATTCCATTTATATACAAGTTCACATACCTCACGGGGGATCACTCAACACTCGGCCGAAGATGTATTTTTGTGAAACACTCGAGAGCGGCATGGAACTTACTCCTACCATAGGCTTGCCAAGCAATCAATCCTTCTCCTTTTTAACTATATACCTTTGTAAATATCAAGAGGACTTTTGGGGTGAAGGGTTAGGCTTGGGTTAAAGGTAGGTGGTTGGGTTAGTGGTTAGTAGAAAAGGGCGAAAGGCGTAAAAAGCGTCGGTTTTCGTAAGACTTTTTATTTTGTAACTTTTTATTTTGATGAAGACATTCTTCAAACAAAGTTATTTTTGATAAACTTGTTTGTTTATTTATTTTGGCTTCATCCTCATCATTCATTTTTTTTTCAAAGTCATGAGAAAAATCGAGCTTGTTACTAAAATAAAGGGTTTAAAATGAAAAAAAGGGTTTTGGTGGGTAAAAAGGGTGTTTTGGTTTAAGAAATGAAAAATGTTTAGGCTCAAAGGGGTTAACTAGGGGGATTTTTGGTAGGTGGTAAAAAAAAAAAATAATGGTGTAGAAATAAAAAGGGTTAGTCCTAATGCCTCCATCATTTACTTACTCGGGTTTAAGTTGGTAAGGACCGGGAATGCATCGTCGTGGCAAGTTCTAGAGTCGTAAGAACCAAGCGGTTATTCACACAAGAAACGAAAAATGAGCATTTAGTTTAAAGATGTGTATTTGTATGTTCAATAAAGGCTCAAAACTCACTTTTTGCGGGAATGGGTTTTTATGTGATCAAGTATATATAATCAAATTTTAACTAGGTTTGTCATGTCGTTTCATAATTTTCTTATGTTGGTTCTTTTTTTATCACGACGCTATCGGTTGTAAATTTGTAAAAATATAACCTTTTTTAGAACTTTGAAATTCCCAACCTAAACCTAGACAAGTAAGAAAAATGAAAGATTTTTGAAAAAAATTGGGGTGTTTAGCGGTTACAATAGAGTTTTGTGTAAGGCTTGTAATTAGGACTTGCAAGATTCAAGGTTTTAGCATCCCCCCACACTTAAATTAAACATTGTCCTCAATGTGTCCCAAAAATAAGTTTTTAGGTTGATTGGACGTGTATAAAGGTGTGAAAAGCAAAAATTTATGTTACTGGGCGTCTGGACACGGCCCCGTGGTGTCCGGGCACGGCCCCGTGTTCAGATTGCCAGTAACAAAAATTAAAATAAAGAAACAGAAGCCTGGACACGGGGGCGTGCTGGGTGAGCACGGCCCGTGTCCAGTTACCTGAACTGGGCAATTTTCTGCAGATGGTTGAGCACGGGCCGTGTTGGGTGAGCACGGCCCCGTGCTGAACTTGCTGTAATGAAGAAAAATTTGTCGGATGGCCCTGTTTTTGTGCATGGGGTGCTGGTGCAAGTTTCCCTTTGTATCCTTCACCATCCCGAGTGTGTTTTACCCATTACAACATCATCCAAACACCAAATTAAAACCATCATTCATTAAAACTAACACATTACATAAGATCCTAGAAAATTTAAAGACAAGGCAGGAAAATAAAAAGCTAAAGGTCCTAAGATAGATGTGTGAAATGGTACACAAAATCATCCTAAGGAGTTCTACTTTTATCAAAATTTCCGGAAATAACTTTCCGGTATTTAAAAGATTTGTAGAACTTTAGACCGAAAGGTATTCCCTAGAAGTTACTAGAGCCATTCTTCTATTTCTCTTGGGAGAAAGAAGGCGGGATCGTTTTCTTCAACATCTTGTGGAGGGGGAGTGACACCAACCGGAACCCCTTGCAATACGTCCCGAGGTGGCTCCGGATGTCTGGCGTATCATTCGGCCGGTATGATGACTTCGGGAACCACATTCCATGCCCTTTGGGTAATGATTGGAACCAAAGGAGGAGAAGCGAGAATGTTCAACCTTTAGTGCAAAAGGTTGACTTCTCGAAGACATCCCTCTAGTCCCACCGTCAAATGATTGATACGGTCGACCGATGCTTCTTCCACTCCCGTCATCTCATCAATGGCTTTTCTTAAAGCGTAAACGTAGTTTACAAGAGAGTCTTCAACCGTTGATGACCTTCTTCCTTGTCGGTTGTTCCTGGAGTGCGATGAAGATGCTCCGCTAGTTCTGCTCGCCATTCTAAGAAAATATACCGAAGAGAGCTCAATTTTATGGAAACAGTACCTCGGACACGGCCCCGTGTTCAGATATCTGCAGATTTTTGGAACAAGGAATCTTGGTGTTTTAATTTGTTTTCGTGATTTTTAAAACGTTTTTTAGTAGAAACAACTTAAAACATTGTTGTAGAACTTATTTTTAACAAGATTCCTTGAATAAAATTCCAACAAACATCTCAATAAGGCTTGGAATTATGGAGATTTCAAGCTCTAATGAAGGTGTCAAGAAAAAAATGAAGAAGAAGGTAATGGATAAAAGTGGAAAAGATAAGATGGTTGTTGGGAACTTTCTTTAGAATATACCTAGGATGGTATGTGTGAAGATCCACCAGATCTTTGTCTTTGGAGTGGTCCATATGTGCAGGAATCTTGCTGCATTTATAGGAAACGACAGCACGTTGCACACGCCCCCTGTCGGCTGGACATGGCCTCGTGTGCTGATGAAATACTGACACATTTTGTCTGTATTCTGACACGAAATCCGACGGGAATCTTTGGGTGGACACGGAGGCGTGCTGACCTGGACACGGCCCCGTGTCTAGAGGCTGTTTATGGAGTTTCTTCTATTTCTAAGGAATTCATCTGGATCGGGTGGTTCCTTACTGGATGGAACAACCCCAAAGTGCCTGAGATACCTTAATTGCTCTAAACTAAGATGAGAACGCAAGAGGTTGTCGGTGAGGGTGATTCCTATGCTAAATGTAGGTGGACAAGTCCAACCCTTTGTCGGGCTCTCGTTAAAGAAGGTGTATGCCGAATCGCTCAGGTCTATGTATGCACCGAACGAAGTCAATGGAGAGTCCTTCACGGCACAATCGACACAGGGACGACTATTGCTCAAGTCCTCTCTAGAGTTAGAGGTGATTTCGGGAACAACGAAGTTGTTTTTATTCGAATGCGATCCCAATAATTCTTCTTGGGTTTCTTCTTGAGGTACATTAGTGGAATCCTTTTCAAGTTCCTTTACCCAATTAAGAATTAAGTCCTCCAATTGAAATAATTCGTCAAGAAGCATTTCTCCTAGATGATCCGATTGGGAGCTTTCGAGAGAGAGATAGGGATTATTTTTACTTTCGCCCCTCTTAAGGCTACAGGAAAACAATGGGTCTATATAATGGGGCTTATAATTTAGAAAATAACATTCTAAATCTTTATGAGGGCCACTACATATTTGACACCACGTACCATAAGAGTGCCGAAAGTAAAAAAAATATCAGTATCACTCATGTTTTTGTCAGAAATTACCAACCGTCGGGATCTTACGGTTCTATTTTCAGTAACTGAAACTTGGGCACTGGGGCGTGTTGGGTGGGAGCTTACTGTCTGACTTAAAACAGGATTGCCAGTACCAAAGATTGGGCACGGGGCCGTGTTCAGCGGGCACGCCCCGTGCTGAGTTCTGCAGAAGCTGAAAATCTATAAAAATATCCTAAAAAATATAGAAAAATAAGATAAACGATTAGGCCGTTGATTCCTAACTTTCTTAAAATCCTTGTGTCCCCGGCAACGGCGCCAAAAACTTGATGCGTGTGAAGTGTGTAAGGATTTTAATGTATATTTTAAGTCCTTTTACACTTTTTAGCCAAGTTTTAAATTTATAAAACACGATATTTACTAACACTAAACACACATATGGTCAAGTGCACCCATCGTGAGCGTAGTATAGTTTTGGTAAGATACCGAGGTCGTCCAAGGACACAAGAGCTTTTAGTACCGGTTTATCCTCAACGTCTAATCAAATCAAAAGTTTAGAAAAAAGGTTTTTAACTAGAAAAATAAAACTAACTAAAATGCTGAAAAATAAAATAAAATAAAAACAGATAGAAAAGATGAATCACTTGGATCCGACTCATGTGTAGTGTAACCTTTGGTTATTTCCGCACTTTTGCATTTTTTAAGAGATTATCTTAGTTATTGTAGTAGGCCCCTCTTTTGAAGGTGACGTTACCCTCAACCCAGTAGTTTGAGTCAGCAAGGATACAATCCTAAAGGGTCGGATTATTGAAAGATAATTAATTAAGTTATTAATGCATATTGTGGTAGGCCCCTCTTTTGAAGGTGACGTTACCCTCGGCTAAGTAGTCTGAGTCAGCAGGGATACAGTCCTAAGTAGTCGGGTTAATGTATTAATAGTAGCTTACATATGAGAGGATCAAAGAGTTTGGACCCCCGCCATCCAATACTGGTGGGTATTGAAGGAGGTCCTACTGGGTATTGCAGGATCTATACGCCGAACAAGGCAAGACTCTTACCAAACCGTTCCCTTAACCCCCGACCAGGTAGCAAACATATCTCCATATAGATCGTGGAGATATGAATGGTGAAAATCTTTTATTTTATATAGACAGTAAAATAATGCCAAGACACCACAAAAAAACGATAAGGAAGAATCACCTTCAACATAAGAAACTAGTTATTAAAGTCATTAATACATAACCAAATAAAAAGTGCGAAAAGATTAAAAATAAAAAGTATTACACTAGACACTTGTCTTCACCAAGTGATGTAAGAGACTTAGGCAAACATGGCCTTTGATTTTCAAGAACTCTTACGATCAATCTTGGATCCCGAGACTACTACACACACTCTATGATGGATGATGGTGGTGGATGTGGGTTGTGATGGTGGTGGAGGGTGGGTGTAGTGTGAGAGAGGTGGTTTGCCAAGGGATGGTTTGCAAATAAGCCAAGCACCCCTATTTATAGGCTGAACAACAGCTCGGGCACGGCCCCGTGTCCATTGGGCACGACCCCGTGTCCATCTTCCTTCTCTTTCTTCATTAATTGCAGTTTGTCCGCTGGGCATGACCCCGTGTGCAGAAGCGTATCTGTACTATCAAGATTTGCTCAGATTCTGCGAATCTTAGAGTTGACCACGGCCCCGTGTCCACTGGGCACGCCCCCGTGGTGGGTGATAGAAGCTTCTACAACTTTGTCTTTTCTGCAGACACTTGGGCACGCCCCCGTGCTCACTGAGCACGGGGCATGTTCAGCCTTCTGTTTTCTTGTTTTGCTTGGGAAGATGCTGTCGGGGGTCGGGCATGCCACGTTTATCCCTTTTCCTGTATTTTTGTTAGATTTAGCTGCCTTTTTGCTTCTTTTGTTCATTTGAGCTTATTTAATCCTAAAAATAGAAAAGGAAGACAAAAACACACTTTTTCCAACATTAGTACTAAAAAAGGGTTAGTTTTATGCCTCATTTGATGTAATTTATATGTTGCATTTTGCACACATCACATATCATATTCCAGAACCAAGTAGTACCAATAAACAAGAAATAACAGTGATCAAGTGTTATTGCTTATTTATAGTACTTGCAATGTTCTAGTCATCATTCTTACGGCATACCAATATCTATCACATTATACTTGCACAAGTAATTAACTTATCTTGAAGCTTATATTAAGGCATCTTTCTTAAGTTCAAGTCTAAATACTATCCTGGATGCTACCAGATAATATCAATTTCCTAACTTTTTGTTTAAACTTAGCTATTATTACAACACCTGATTGCTTAAACCAGTGGCTTGGCTCTGATACCACCTCTGTCACGTCCCCCGACCCCACCCTGGGAGCGGAAGCCGCGAGCCAGTCAAATGGTACCGGTGGGTAATTTGAAAAGTATTGCAGCTGAAATTTCATTAGGATCGTGAGTTAGGAAAATACCAGAGTTTTGAAACACCGGATTTTATTTATTAAACAGATGGAGATAAACCCATGTTTTGCAAATGTAGCTTTTATATGGGATAAACCCGAATACATAAAACAACTTTTCTTAATTTAATTTAATTGATAAAATAAGCCACTCCTGTAAGCCTTTTTGGTGCCGTATCACAACTCTTATTCCAATCTACTGTAATCACCTGAAACACGTTTTAAAAACATTTTATCAGCAGGAAATACTGGCGAGTACATTCAATTTGTACAAAAGACACTTTGTTATAATATAGTATTAAGAGCGATTACAATGTTTTTATCAACCAATTACCCTAAATCGGTATTTGTCACTCGACCGGATCTGTGACTATGGTCATATCACACATTGGCTAACTTGTTGTCCAATGGTGAAGCTTATCAAATAGTGTATACAAAACCTCACATACCGGCAGTAATTGTAGATTACAAAGACTTAATCACTGTAATTACAACTTTGAAAACAAGTAGGGTTTTGAAATCAATTTGGTAAAAAGAGAATGACTCACCTTGTTAGCATATAGTCTTGATTAAACAAGCCTCCTGATTCTAAGCCTTCTGATAACTAAGCATCTATTTTATAGTTCTGAATCTTCTGATAATTAAACATCTTGTTTGATAGTAAGTTTATGGATCGAAGTTTTTCTGATAGTTAAACATTTAGTTTAACAGAGTGGAATACGTATTAGTGTAAAACCAAATCAAACCTAACGATGGTCACGAGATCAGAACCTTAACGAAATTCATAAAGTATAGTCTTATTTAGACAGCACTTTGGCATTCGTTAGTTGGTTCCCGAATCGATCGGATAGAATATCGTATCAGTGGTTATTGGTTAGAACACCAACGTATAAAGAGAAGAATAGAATAAATGAGCAAAGAAAAATGAATCCTAAGCTTCCTATTTATAGGTAAGGGATAAGTCTTACCCCATATAGAACTTCCCTAGGTGTTATCTACCCATATACACCTTCCTCAGTTGAACCTTCCCTAGATAAAACCTTCCTCAGATAATACCTTCCGTATATATTAGTTTCCTTAGATAATATTTTCCTTAGATAATACCTACCCCATATATACCTATTTAGATATTATCTACCTCATGTATATCTTGTTTTTAAAATTTAGCTGTTTAACTTTACTTTAACTGGTTAATTAAGTAACTTACTTAATGGTTTAACTGATTAACTTACTTAACGGTTTAACTGATTAACTTACTTAGCTAACTAATTAATCTTACTTAGCTGATTAATAAATCTTACTTAGCTGATTAATTAATTAACTTGCTTAATCTTACTTAGCTGTTAAGTTTTACTTATCTATTAGGGTTTCTTAACCGCTAAGGTTTTACTTAACCATTAAGTTTACTTAACTACTAAGTTTGCTAAGTATTCTAGTTTAACAACTCCCTGGTTATGAGTTCTAATTTCTAGATACAATGGAACTCGTATTAGCGTATTAACCCAATTCAACGTTAACGATAATCACGAGATCAAAACTCACAACAAATGACAAAGTATAGCCGTATATAGGCAGCACTTAAACATTCGTTGGATCAGTTTCAATCAATCAGATACAGTACCGTGTCCGTGATTAGAGGTATAACCCTGATAACGAGTAGAGTTTCGGGGTTTTAGGGGTTTTGTACAAAGAAACAGAGATACGAGAGAGTAAGTTCGTCAAAATTTGATCGAACTAGTGCACAGACTTCAGTCCCACTGCTGCCCTTTTATACCTGATTTTTGGATCCCTTCGCGTGGCGCGCCGGCCTCCCCTTTCCCTTGGCACGTGGCGCGGAGATGGTTGGCCTGGCTTCGACTGCCACGTGTCCCACGTAGGTCTGACAAGTGTCGCAGTGTCGTGACGCGTGTCCTTGACCGCCCTTCTCGTCCAATCGTGAGTTTTTCCTCGAATTTCGTGTTGATACTTATCACGTATGCTTGGGTCTTGATTCCATTTAGTTCGGTTTTTAATTGTGAATCTAATAAGACTATTTTTGTGTGATTTGGTTCGTCGAATGCCAAGATTCCTTAACCGCTAAATTTTCTAGATTGAGTATACAAGTTTCATCGCGCGCACTTCTGGTTTTGATCACATGTTGTCGTTGGGAGTATTTTTTAGGGTTGTTACAACGGGAGTAGGAGTAGCAGTTGCTTGATGGAGATTCTTGCTTGAGGTCTTGAAATAACCAGCCAAAACTGCTTATCATTAATCTCAGCGGCGAGTTGGAAGGTTTACTCAATAGTGGTAGTCTTGGCTGCTTGAACAAATTCAGCAACACAATCAGGTAGAGCGCGAATGTATTTCATGATTGTGATGTCGGGAGTTGAGACTTGTCCAGGGCAAATGATGCTAAACTGCTTAAAGCGAGAAGTAAGACCATCATTGTCACCACCTTCTTGCTTGATATTCCAGAATTCGTTTTCCAGCTTCTGGAGTTCATGTGGGGGACATAATTCTTTCATCATGACTTCCTTCAGTTCCTCCCAAGAGAGTCCATAGGCTGCGTCGTTCCCACGCCTGTTTCGCTAACAGTATGAAGGTTGTCTGGGCATCTGTGACAACTCGAATTTCTGACATTCTTTATTCGCATTTAATGCACGTTGACTTTGACTATTTAGTTGTGATATGATAAAACGTAGTGTACTTGCATGGTTATGTGTAATATGATAACTTCCATACTGTTTGAAAACTTAGACTTGTAAACCATAAAACAACCTCGACGAAACAAGTGAGATTCGCCAAGTTCAACCTCGACGAAACAGGTCAGTTTCGTCAACAACCTTCTCGACGAAACAGGCTGTTTCGCCGAGCCCAGTTTCGCCAAAAGCCCAGTACGGCCCAGAATGTTATTTCGCGAATATTTACGTGAAACGGGTTCAGTTTCACACCCTAAGCAATCAGAAAAACCCTAGAACACTCTCCCTTCTGTGCGACGGCCACAACCATCGTTCACCATCATCCCTAGCTCTCGAATCCTTGTTCCTTCATTTCGAATCGGTTAGTGAGTGTTTGTTAATCGATTCTATGTTTCTGTATTATATAGATTCTTGCTGGTGCATATGATTGATGTGTGTTATTGCTGTGATGAGAGTATGATGGTGATGATATAGATTTCGTTGTGTATGATATGATATAGTAGGATATATAAATGATATGCGAAACTTGATAAAATCGAATGCTCGGCTCTGAATGTTGTTTATATGGCCTGATTCTGATTACATTAGTATCTCGATAGGGATTGATGTGATGATGTTGTATGTTATTTGATATGCTATACACATAAACTAGGGTTTATGCTAGACAACGATTCTTGGATGATTGATGTATGATGATTCGATTTGCACATTGACCTTCATATGATTTCTGTTATTGATGACGGCTGCTAGAATGATTAGGGTTTATGTGTTATTCGCATCTGCTGTAACTGATGTCTGCGAAACTGAACTGTTCGACGAAACAGGACTCTCGGCGAAACAGAATGTGTTTCGCCATGGACCATCGACGAATTAGAATCCTGTTTCGCCAAACAAGATCACGACGAAACAGAACGTGTTTCGTCAAATACGTGTTTCGTCAAATATGTGTTTCGCCACCTTATGTGTTTCGCCACCTTATGTGTTTCGCCACCTTATGTGTTTCGCCATATATGTGTTTCGCCGAGCTGTGCTGTAACTTGAGTTAATTCTGTTAATTGTTAACTGGAATAATTAACTGCTGTTAGACGTTGGACATAACTTGTATGATTGTGATTACGTGTTACATGCTTATACGTGAACAACTGGAACACAAACTGATTATGTGTACGTGCATACTCTAGGACGTGATTGATTTACTTTGAGCACATACTTAGCATACCGAGCAAACCAAGGTGAGTTCACACTCTTACCAAGGCATGGGATTCCCCAGGTGGGTTGGGAATGGGATTGATTGATTGCTTGTACTCACATCACTACTAGACTACTTACCACGGTCCTCGGATTGGGAAGGATGCCTGTGCCAAAAATCTACGTATAACATACGTACTATCCTCGGTTTGGGAAGGATACTAGTGTTAACACATACAAAAATCCTAGGTACCAATGTTCTCGGATGGGGAAGAACACCAGCGCTAAACCTACGTACTCGATACGTACTATCCTCGGTTGGGAAGGATACTTATAAATATACTCATACTTATCACTATCCTCGGATTGGGAAGGATACTTACGAATACAACTAGTCTAGTAAATATACATTATGGGAAGCCCCCACCAATAGAACGTACTATCGGCCCAGTAGAGCCACATGTTACATACGAACTTACTAATACGCATTTACTTTCTGTGAACTCGCTCAACTAGTTGTTGATCCTCTGTTACATGCCTTGCAGGTCGTTAGATACATGGAGCTTGCACAGGGAGGAGCTGGTCGCTGTGGGCTTAGATCGTGATTGTTTCATTAAACACTTATGACTTTTCATACTATATTATGTTGGGTTTTACTTATACGCTTCCGCTAAACAGTGATAACATATTTATGTTTTGGAACACCTTTCATATGGATTGGTTTGGTTGAATTGCAATTACTTTTACTTTTTACATTGTTCTATATGATTGGTGGCTTGATCCTGGTCAGTCACGCCTCCAAGCGGTGATACTCCGCAGGTGGATTTTGGGGGTGTGACAGATTGGTATCAGAGCCATTGGTTATAGAGAACTCGGTTTTAATAAGGGGGAAAATGTTTTTATTAAAACCAGACTATAACCAGAACAGTGCTCAACGATCCACAACGACGCTTCGCTCCACGTGCAAGGCTCAACATCTTAGGTACTACTATTCATGTTACTTTACCTACTTGCTTGAATTACATAGAACTTTGCTCGGGGTATGCTTAGATTTCATTGCCTACTATTCATTATTGCTTGAGATTACTTATGTGCTCACTCTCTTCGCACTATGCGCGAACCTCTCACCCACATGTTCTCCTTGATGTCGAGATCATGAGTGGACGCGTTAACCTAACTCAAGCCCAGTTGGCGGCTTCGATCACTGAACAAGTTACTGCAGCACTCGCAGCTGCCCAGGCAGGAGGTGTAACCTGCCATCACCACTTACTCTAGGATCTTTAGATCCTACTCTCGTAACTCAACACTTGTGCTTAATTTTGATTACTCTTACGCACACGACAAGTCAACACGCTCAGCCACCTGTATGCACATACAAAACTTTTATGGACTGTCGACCTACTACTTTCAGCGACACTGAAGGAGCTGTTGGACTCCTCCATTAGTTCGAGGAACTCGAATCGGTCATCGAGTGTGAGAATGACCCGAGGCTCGTAAGGTGAAATATGCCACTGATATTCTCGAAGGCACTGCGTTAACTTGGTAGAACGCGCAAGTTCAGATACTAGGGTTGGCGGCTGCTAATGCCACCCCATGGGATGATTTTAAGGAACTGATCAAACGTGAATACTACAGTCGTAATGACATCCACAAGCTGGAAGTGGAGTCCTTTAACATGAAGATGACGGGGTCAGAGATAGAAGCGTACATGAAACGATCCAACAAACTGGCAATTTTGTGTCCAACTATGGTGGATCCTCCCATAAAGAGCTTTGAGTTGTACCTCAAAGGCTTAGTATCAGGAATTCAAAACTATGTGATGACGGCTAATCTTGCTACTATTCAAGATGTTACTCATCTTGCTCACCGTCTCACAGACCAGGCAGTGGGACAGAACAAGCTGCCTCAACGTATCAGCGATACTACTACCACTACTACTTCCACTACTTCTGCTACCCTAAGTGCAAACGATGTAACTCGCACCACAGCGGGCAGTGCAACCGAAATCATTGTCAATGATGCGACAAGCTCGGTCATGGAGCCAAAGATGGTAGAAACTCACGTCCTGCAAGCCAGAACCAACAACAACAGATACAAGATCTATAGAATCAGCAGCAACACCAGGGTAACAAGGGAGGTTATCAGTGTGGTGCTGAAGGTCACTTCAAGAGACACTGCCCACAGTTGAACCAGAACCAGAATCAGAACCGCAACCAAGAAAACGGGAACTAGGGAAGACAACAACGGGGGTAATAACGACGACAATGGTGCCAGGGGTCGAGTGTTCGTGATTGGTCAGGGTGATACTAGGAATGACCCCAGCGTTGCGATGGTTCTGACATCGTCATTGGTATGGATTGGTTATCCCAACAAAGAGCAGAGATCCTATGCAAGGAGAAGATCATTCGTATTCCCCGTTTTGGTAAAGAACCTCTCGAAGTTCAAGGCGACAAGAGTGGTGTCGTGAGTGGCATCATTTCCTTCTTGAAGGCTCAGAAGTGTTTGCGTAAGGGCCACACAGCTGTTTTAGCTCTCGTCACTGATACGTCGAGGAAAGAGAAAAAGATAGAGGATATTCCTGTGGTACGCGACTTTCCTCAAGTGTTTCCTGAAGAGTTACCTGGGTTACCGCCTCATCGTCAGGTCGAATTTCAGATCGAGCTAGCTCCAGGAGCAACACCTATAGCTCGAGCACTTTATCGCTTAGCTCCAACGGAACTGGAAGAACTGTCTAAGCAGCTGCAAGAACTCTTGGAAAAGGGTTTCATACGTCCTAGCTCTTCGCCCTGGGGAGCTCCGGTATTATTTGTAAAGAAGAAGGATGGTACCTTCCGCATGTGTATAGACTACCGCGAACTGAACAAGGTGACTGTGAAGAATCGCTATCCTCTTCCACGCATCAACGACTTATTCGACCAGTTACAAGGGTCGAGCTATTACTCGAAGATTGATCTAAGGTCGGGGTATCATCAACTGAGAGTCCGGGATGAGGACGTCTCCAAAACGGCGTTCAGAACATGCTATGGCCACTACGAGTTTCCGGTCATGCCTTTCGGGTTGACGAACGCGCC
This sequence comes from Helianthus tuberosus, assembly GCA_030545235.1. NCBI lineage: Eukaryota > Viridiplantae > Streptophyta > Magnoliopsida > Asterales > Asteraceae > Helianthus > Helianthus tuberosus. The sequence goes on from JARYGA010047631.1 coordinate 27,825, forward strand.
TGCGGTTTCATGGATCTTATGAACAGGGTTTGCAAACCTTACCTCGACAAGTTCGTCATTGTTTTCATCGATGACATCCTGATCTACTCGAAGAGTCAGGAGGAACACGAGCAGCATTTGCGACTTATTTTGGAACTTCTTCGCACGGAACAACTATACGCTAAGTTTTCAAAAATGCGACTTCTGGCTCCGTGAAGTCCACTTCTTAGGCCACGTGGTAAACAAGGATGGGATTCATGTCGATCCATCCAAGGTGGATTCGATCAAGAACTGGCCTGCACCTCGTACATCAACAGAAATACGCCAATTCTTGGGTTTGGCGGGTTATTACAGAAGGTTCATCAAAGACTTCTCAAAGATTGCTCAGCCGCTTACACTACTGACACAGAAAGGTGTTGTTTACCGTTGGGGTAATGCACAGGAAACAGCGTTCCAACACTTAAAGGATAGACTCTGTAGCGCACCTATCCTCTCATTGCCTGAAGGCACAGACGATTTTGTAGTCTACTGCGATGCATCTATCCAGGGTCTTGGATGTGTATTGATGCAACAGGATAAAGTCATTGCTTATGCTTCGCGCCAACTTAAGATTCACGAACGGAATTACACTACGCATGATTTAGAGCTGGGAGCTGTTGTTTTTGCACTTAAGATATGGAGACACTACCTGTATGGTACCAAATGTGCTATATACACTGATCACAGAAGCCTCGAACATATCTTCAAACAGAAGGAACTGAATATGCGACAGCGACGATGGGTCGAACTGCTAAATGACTACGAATGCTCAATCAGGTATCACCCAGGCAAAGCCAATGTTGTGGCTGACGCCCTCAGTCGAAAGGACACCGCGCCTAAGCGCGGACGAGCTTTACAACTCACTATACAGTCTAGTCTTCCTTCCCAGATACGAAATGCTCAGGTAGAAGCATTGAAACCAGACAACGTCAGGGCTGAAGCCCTACGCGGCTCAAGGCAACGCTTGGAACAGAAGGAAGATGGTGCTTATTACGTAACAGGACGCATCTGGGTTCCATTTTATGGTAACTTACGTGAGCTAGTAATGGATGAAGCTCATAAGTCTCGCTACTCGGTACATCCTGGTGCGGATAAAATGTACCACGATATCAAAACTACATACTGGTGGCCTAGCATGAAGGCCCACATAGCCACATACGTTAGCAGATGCTTGACTTGTGCGAGAGTCAAGGCAGAATACCAGAAACCGTCAGGTCCACTCCAACAACCCGAGATACCACAATGGAAATGGGAGCAAATTTCCATGGATTTTGTTACTGGCTTACCTAGATCCCAGCGCGGAAATGACACTATATGTGTGATCGTGGATCGGCTCACAAAGTCTGCTCACTTCCTGGCTATCAAGGAAATGGATAAGTTCTCCACACTAGCAGACATATATCTTAGGGAAGTTGTTTCGAGGCACGGTGTGCCCACCTCTATTATCTCGGATCGAGATGCACGTTTTACCTCAGAACAATGGCAAGCAATGCACAAATCTTTTGGCTCTCGATTAGACATGAGCACAGCTTATCACCCTCAGACAGATGGGCAGTCTGAGCGCACTATTCAAACTCTAGAAGACATGCTTCGGGCGTGCGTAATTGACTTTGGCAATGGTTGGGAGAAACATCTGCCACTTGTGGAATTTTCGTATAACAACAGCTATCACACCAGCATTAAAGCTGCTCCATTCGAGGCATTGTATGGGCGTAAATGCCGGTCACCTCTCTGTTGGGCAGAGGTGGGAGATAGTCAAATCACAGGTCCAGAAATGGTAGTCGATACTACAGAAAAGATTGCACAAATACGACAACGCATGGCGGCAGCACGCGACCGTCAGAAAGCATACGCTGATTTAGACAGGAAACTACTCGAATTCCAGGTTGGGGATCGAGCGCTACTTAAAGTTTCACCCTGGAAGGGTGTGGTTCGTTTTGGCAAACGCGGCAAACTAAATCCACGATATGTTGGACCTTTCGAGGTTATTGAGAAAATAGGCAAAGTGGCTTACAGATTGAATTTACCACCTGAACTCAGTGCAGTTCACAACGTCTTTCACGTGTCGAATCTGAAGAAGTGTACGTCAGATGAGACCCACATAGTTCCCTTAAAGGAACTCACTATCGACGAGCGGTTGCACTTTGTCGAGGAACCTGTTGAAATCACGGACCGGGATGTTAAGGTCCTCAAGAACACGAGAATCCCTCTTGTACGAGTTCGTTGGAACTCCCGCCGCGGCCCAGAGTTCACCTGGGAGCGTGAAGATCAAATGGAACTCAAATATCCCCAGTTATTCGGAAACCAAGCAACTACTACTGAGGCTGAAGCTACCAATGCAGAATTTCGGGACGAAATTCCAAATCAACGGGGGGATAATGTGACACCCCAAGAAAACCAGTAATCTTCGCAAACCTGCTCGGGGAGCCGCGATACGATACAGGTAAACAACGTCACACTACTAGCTTCCTCAGTAACTGCATACTAAATTTCGGGACGAAATTTCTTTTAAGATGGGGAAAATGTGACAACTCGAATTTCCGACATTCTTTTTTCGCATTTAATGCACGTTGACTTTGACTATTTAGTTGTGATATGATAAAACGTAGTGTACTTGCATGGTTATGTGTAATATGATAACTTGCATACTGTTTGAAAACTTAGACTTGTAAACCATAAAACAACCTCGACGAAACAAGTGAGATTCGCCAAGTTCAACCTCGACGAAACAGGTCAGTTTCGTCAACAACCTTCTCGACGAAACAGGCTGTTTCGCCGAGCCCAGTTTCGCCAAAAGCCCAGTACGGCTCAGAATGTTATTTCGCGAATATTTACGTGAAACGGGTTCAGTTTCACACCCTAAGCAATCAGAAAAACCCTAGAACACTCTCCCTTCTGTGCGACGGCCACAACCATCGTTCACCATCATCCCTAGCTCTCGAATCCTTGTTCCTTCATCTCGAATCGGTTAGTGAGTGTTTGTTAATCGATTCTATGTTTCTGTATTATATAGATTCTTGCTGGTGCATATGATTGATGTGTGTTATTGCTGTGATGAGAGTATGATGGTGATGATATAGATTTCGTTGTGTATGATATGATATAGTAGGATATATAAATGATATGCGAAACTTGATAAAATCGAATGCTCGGCTCTGAATGTTGTTTATATGGCCTGATTCTGATTACATTAGTATCTCGATAGGGATTGATGTGATGATGTTGTATGTTATTTGATATGCTATACACATAAACTAGGGTTTATGCTAGACAACGATTCTTGGATGATTGATGTATGATGATTCGATTTGCACATTGACCTTCATATGATTTCTGTTATTGATGACGGCTGCTAGAATGATTAGGGTTTATGTGTTATTCGCATCTGCTGTAACTGATGTCTGCGAAACTGAACTGTTCGACGAAACAGGACTCTCGGCGAAACAGAATGTGTTTCGCCATGGACCATCGACGAATTAGAATCCTGTTTCGCCAAACAAGATCACGACGAAACAGAACGTGTTTCGTCAAATACGTGTTTCGTCAAATACGTGTTTCGTCAAATATGTGTTTCGCCACCTTATGTGTTTCGCCACCTTATGTGTTTCGCCACCTTATGTGTTTCGCCATATATGTGTTTCGCCGAGCTGTGCTGTAACTTGAGTTAATTCTGTTAATTGTTAACTGGAATAATTAACTGCTGTTAGACGTTGGACATAACTTGTATGATTGTGATTACGTGTTACATGCTTATACGTGAACAACTGGAACACAAACTGATTATGTGTACGTGCATACTCTAGGACGTGATTGATTTACTTTGAGCACATACTTAGCATACCGAGCAAACCAAGGTGAGTTCACACTCTTACCAAGGCATGGGATTCCCCAGGTGGGTTGGGAATGGGATTGATTGATTGCTTGTACTCACATCACTACTAGACTACTTACCACGGTCCTCGGATTGGGAAGGATGCCTGTGCCAAAAATCTACGTATAACATACGTACTATCCTCGGTTTGGGAAGGATACTAGTGTTAACACATACAAAAATCCTAGGTACCAATGTTCTCGGATGGGGAAGAACACCAGCGCTAAACCTACGTACTCGATACGTACTATCCTCGGTTGGGAAGGATACTTATAAATATACTCATACTTATCACTATCCTCGGATTGGGAAGGATACTTACGAATACAACTAGTCTAGTAAATATACATTATGGGAAGCCCCCACCAATAGAACGTACTATCGGCCCAGTAGAGCCACATGTTACATACGAACTTACTAATACGCATTTACTTTCTGTGAACTCGCTCAACTAGTTGTTGATCCTCTGTTACATGCCTTGCAGGTCGTTAGATACATGGAGCTTGCACAGGGAGGAGCTGGTCGCTGTGGGCTTAGATCGTGATTGTTTCATTAAACACTTATGACTTTTCATACTATATTATGTTGGGTTTTACTTATACGCTTCCGCTAAACAGTGATAACATATTTATGTTTTGGAACACCTTTCATATGGATTGGTTTGGTTGAATTGCAATTACTTTTACTTTTTACATTGTTCTATATGATTGGTGGCTTGATCCTGGTCAGTCACGCCTCCAAGCGGTGATACTCCGCAGGTGGATTTTGGGGGTGTGACAGCATCCGCTTTGACGAAGAGTGACTTCAATAGAGTCAAACCACTAAAACATGGCGTTGGGCCCGTCTTCACCAGTGAAGTCTTTAGGGCCACATGCCTTGAATTGCTTAAAGCTGTAGGGAGATTTAGGTACATCGCTCTTAGATTCAACGAAGGAGCTGATTTTCACCTCGTTGATCTCGCTCACGATCTGAGGTATGACTTTGTGTCGCAACCCCCGCCCCCTATCGGTCCCGGGAATGGGCGGCCGCGAACTCAGTATTGGTGGTATCGGTGATTATCATTATTTGGCATCGGAAATTTCATCAGGACCGTAGTTAGGAAATATTTTATCAGAGTAAATACCACAATTTTATAATATTAAACATATTGGGATAAAACCCAAGTTTTCATTACAAACTGATTTATAGATATAATCTCCATTTTGTTGAATAAAACATCTTCTTTTATTTAGGTAACTTTTATAGCCACTTTTTTCCAAGCCTTCAGTGCTGTCCAGCTGGCTTCTAGGTTGGCTTTCACATTTTGTTACCTGAACGCGTTTGAAAATATTTTGTCAGTGGGAAATACTGGTGAGTGAATCCCAGTTTAATCAAGAAGAGTTTTATCAATTAACACAGTATTGAGAGCGATTACAATGTTTACATCTACACAATTACTCATTCAGTACTGTCAATCCTGACTGGTGGGTCATATTACCCATTGGCTAACTCTTTGTCCAATGGTAACGTGTTCCAAATTTTGTATACAAAACCCCAACATACCGGCAGTAATTGAAGAATTACAAAGACTCAATCACCGCTTAATCACATTGTAAAATATTTAAGGTTTTGTAAAAACAGTTTACAAAAAGGAGATTACTCACATTGCTGTCTTAGGTTTCCTTTAAGGGTTTCCTGGTGATTATCTATAATTTACACAAATGCACACGTGTTAGTATAATAACCCTTTATATTTACATTAGTAATACCCTCCCCGAGATGGCATTCCAATGACTACGTCGGATAGAACCACGACAGCCATTACGGAACCCTATATCAATCGGGCAGCGTATCTGTGACATCTGTGTCTCTACTACCATCAAACAAATACCAAATCAATGAAATATTGTGTTTCATACTTGGTATTTGTATAAATATGTGTATCATTTGCACATATCAATTCTTGTTCGATTTCGAGCTCTGAATCACTTTCTTGAAAGTTATACGCGAACTGATGCGTAAACGTAATCAGTTTAATGTGAGAAACACTCCAGAACAGTGACATGGGATTAACATACCTTAAATAACCTTTACATAACTTAGAAATAAGTTTTGGAGGGTTTGGTGTGTCGAAATCAGGTTTATTCGATTGCAAGGACTATTTGCGTCAAACTGCAAAAGTCTGCTGATTCGTATGATAACGAACATTCTGGAACTTGATCATAAGTTAAACATGCCCTAAATATCCTTTACATAGCTTAGAAATAGGCTTAGAGGTGTTTTGGCGCAAAAATAAACTTATTTGATCAACAGGGACTAAAAGCGTCAAAAAGTGCATAAGTTTGCATTTTCGCGCATATATTACGTTCTGGACATATCTAGACATCCAAAAAAAATTTAATCACTAAAATATTTTATTTTAGTGATTGTAATGCTAAAACTTCATTCGTTTCGCAATTTGGATCATTTTCGCGTCCGTTACGATTTCCGTCGTAATCAACCGAACAACGAAACCGTACAGCCAAACGAACCGACATCCGTGACATTTCTGAGCACAATTCAAGTTCCTTATGTTTTAACATCCTTATGGAGCTTGAAAATGGGTTTGACGGGTGTTAGAAGTGCCAAAACGCATCAAAAATCAAGTTTGGAGTCTCAGGGGCCTGTTCTGCCAATTGTTGAAACTTACTGCCAGCAAATAGGTACCATATGGACCGTATGGGGACCTTTACGGTCAGTATGCCTTTATCGGACCAGCAAAAACCATTTCTATTAAAATCCAGCTGCTCCTTTGTTTAGTACATGGTTTCCTTCAATCTATGGACTGGTTTTAGACTCCCCTAGTTTACTAAATCAGTGGGTACACATGGAGGGCCAAGATTGAAGCTCAAAGTTTGAGAAACGATCCTAACGGTTCTAGACTTTCTATAAATACCCACCTTGAATTCTTGCAATCCTCACATTTGATCTGAGTTTATACTCTAAGTTGAAGCCTTTGCTTCATACCTGAGTATCTTAGATCAAATTCTTCCTAGTTTGGACCTCTTGTAAGTTTCTTTCATGCTTTTATGCATTTTTAAGCGTGAAGGTCAAACAGTGTTTGACTTTCTGCGTTGACTAGTCAATGGTCAACATGAAGTTCGATTGAACTTCGCAACGTGAGCGTAATCACGATGGTCATAGTCCTTTGTGACTATACCTACTGATTACCACGTTGATTAGGTGTAGTGACGAGTCATAGTTTCGGTCAAAATACGTATTTATGCGTATTTTGCAACCAAACTAGTCTTGGGTATCAAAACCCTTTGTTTTGATATCAAACTTGTTTTCTAACTTCGTTAAACATGTTTTAACATGTTTAACTCGTCACTTTTAGTTTAGTGCTTATATAGGGTCGTAAGATAAGCGGTCTAAACAACCGCTTAGACTTTCGAACCCGACCCGTTTGGTCGATCATTAGGATCCGATCAAACATATATTGTGACCATAGTTGTATAGGGAATGACCTTCCAAGGTTATACCTTATGGTCACTTCTTTAAGTTAGTTGTATGATAGGTAGTTTATATGCCTTAGGAAAATGACCAAAATGCCCTTTTTACGCATAAATTCATTTTAAGCATATGTAACCTAAATTTTGACACCTAAACTGATTAGGAAACATTATTAGACATGTTAAGGCATATAATACTTGTCATGGGACTAGTTTGGCGGTCCGAATGTGTTTTACGCGAACGACGCGTTAAAGTAGCGTAAGCTACCTAAACGGGTCGTAATGGGTCGTAAGCACTTAGGATAGGTTTCGTTTTAGAATGTAGGATTTGTTAAACCATATTACACGAGTTCCTATACTCATTTGGTTTATGAAACCTCATTCTATCCGATCTTTCGATTTAGGTCCGGTTTATTAACATAGTTATCTATATTAGGTGTCGTTTGATTCCGTGATCCCTCTAGCTTTGCTTGGTTGTTATTCAAGACTTCTAAGCATTCTCAAGTGAGTACATAGACCCCCTCTTTTTACATGTTTTCAAGGTGATTATGTGAGTACATAGTCCCCTCTTTTACTGTTTTCAAACATTTTGGGGTGAAACACATGTGCCTACTTCTTACTTTCATGCTTTTCATGCTTTCATGTCATATACTTGCGATGTTCATTAGTACGCATATCGTACATGATTTCATTTATGTATTGCTATGTATGTTCACTTAGCATGCTAGCACATTGATTTTCATACATTACATTTTTGTTGTATATGTTCATCCATCATATGGATACCTTGTTTTACATTTCTACTTTGTATGTTCACTTAGCATATTTAAGTACATTATTTTCATATAACATGCTTACATTTGGTATGACATTTGGTTTGTTTAACAGGTCATAAATACATTCATTAACACCGATCATGCCGCTCGGTAGTAGGTAGTGGTACCATAGGAATTGACAACTCCCGTTCCTGAAATCCAAGGTTTGTTTGGGTGGAAGGAATGACCAAATCCGAATTCATTTTTGGTAGACCTTTGACTTGTTCTAGGATTTATCCTTCAGTCTCAAGGCTTGGATGTAGACGTTTAACATTACCGCGTAGATGTTTGTATCAATAAAGCATGGATTTTACAAAACATAACTTTTGATTTAAATTATGATTTATCAAATACATTGTTTTATACATTTCTTTCTTATAGGGTTGAGTAAATGCTTTTATTCACTATACATTACATTTGGTTATACATACACATTTTTACATTGGTGGTTTGTTTAGGTAAGTGATTTAATTAACGAGGCATGTGTAATATGATAAAAGCATGGTGGATACGCCGCTGGTACTTCCTATATATAAGTGCTTTTATGATATTACATATCGTAGCGTTATTTAAACCATTTCAATTTAGACATATTACATTTTACACAGATAACATATTTTCACATAAACATTGTTTTACAAATAACATATTTTATACAAACTCATTTTTTTACATGGTTATTTATTTATCTATGCATCTTTCTTTATATCATCTGATTTCTTATAAATTTTTGTATGATTTATAAAAGAAAACATTTTACAAGGTTCAAGACTAACTTTTGTTAAACATATTCTTTAAACATACAAGTCATGAATCCTATTTTAATAAAACCTATGTATCTCACAGACATTTTTATGCTGACGTACCTATTTTCACATGTGTTTTCAGGAGATGATGCATAGGATTAATCAAGATACACTTAGGCGGACTTGGGCCTTAGTGACAATAAAAGATGCAAGACTATTTAATTATGTTATGTCTCTTTGTTTTTAAGACATTGTAACCTCTTTTAATTCAATAAAACAAAACTTAAATTTCCATGTGTTATGAAACAATGATTCTGTTACAACACTCCCCGACGATTCCGCCACGGTTTGTTGTTTTACGCGGTCGGGGTGTGACAGTATCTAATACGTAACCGGGGTTATGATACTTACGACGGAGCAGAACTTCGTTAATTAGGGGGTATTATGCCCGGAAATAGCTTATACTATCAGAAATTTGAGAGAGAAAGTTGTGTGTGAGCGAATGCGTTTGAAGGCCTGAGCTCCCAATTTATAGGAGCTGTAATAAAGTTCCTCGCGGCCCACGTAAGAATCCTCTAAGGGTTTCACTGCCCGCGTAGTAGGGGTGGTAGGGCCTAGCTTGTCCGGATCAGCACCATAGCTCCGACACGATGACGACACGTGGCAGCTCAGGGTGTCGCCTTGACTCCTTGCTGTTGCGCCCCGCGTAATACATAGCCAAAGGCTACGTGGCCCGCGAGCAAAGTAAAAATCTTGTTTTTATTTAATTTAAAAAAAAATAAAGGTATTCGAGGCCCGTTTAAGTATACGGGGTGTATTTTAGGACATATTGGGGCACTTTAAAATATATTAGGGTGTTGAAAATATTTTGAAGGGTTGTTATATCCTCCCCACCTTGTTTTAGAGCTCGTCCTCGAGATCTACTAGAATAGGTGTGGATATTTCCTTCGCATTTCTGATTCAAGCTCCCAAGTGTACTCTGGGACTCCAAATACTCTGGTCCTCTTTTGGAGTCCCATTTAACTTTGACCAGAACTAATCTCTTGTGCTTGAGATTCTTAACTTTCTTGTCCTCAATCTGTAGTGGTCTTTCTACAAACTTTAACTGCTCATTTACCTCTATGTCCTTAAGAGGTACTATCAGTGATTCATCAGCTAAGCATTTCTTGAGATTAGATACATGAAATACATCATGTATTCCTGCCATTTCCTCTGGCAGTTGTAGCTGATAGGCTACAGATCCTATTCTTCTAATAATCTCAAAAGGTCCAATATACCTGGGACTTAGCTTTCCCCATCTTGATGAATCTTACCACTCCTTTCCAAGGAGAGACTTTCAATAATACTTTGTCTCCTACTTGAAATTCTAATAGTTTGCGTCTGTTATCAGCGTAACTCTTTTGTCGGTCACGTGCTGCTTTCAGTTGTTCCTTGACTTGAATGATTTTGTCGGTTGTTTCTTGTACTATTTCTGGTCTAGATAGTTGCTTTTCTCCAATTTCTGCCCAATAGACTGGTGTCCTGCACTTTCGTCCATAAAGTGCTTCGAATGGTGCAGCATTGATACCTGTGTGATAGCTGTTATTATAAGAAAATTCTATCAATGGTAAGTGATCGTCCCAATTACCTCTGAAATCAATTACACAAGCTCTAAGCATGTCTTCCATTGTCTGAATTGTCCTTTCGCTTTGTCCGTCCGTTTGAGGATGATAAGCTGTGCTTAGATTTAGCTTGGTTCCCATTGCTTTTTGGAAACTGGTCCAAAAATGAGAGGTAAAACGGTTATCTCTGTCAGAAAAAATTGATAAAGGAATTCCATGTAATGAAACTATTTCATTTACATATAATTTAGCTAATTGTTCCATACTGTAAGTTTCCTTCAGTGGCAGAAAATGAGCTGACTTGGTTAGCCTGTCTACAATCACCCAGATTGTATCATTTCTTTTTCTTGTTTTGGGTAATTTGGTAACAAAATCCATTGTTATCAATTCCCATTTACAAACTGGCATTTCTAACTTCTGCAATAAACTTGAGGGTTTCTTGTGTTCAGCTTTAACTTATGAGCAAGTTAGACACTTGGCAACATATGCTGCTATATCCTTTTTCATTCCTATCCACCAAAAATTCTTCCTTAAATCCTGATACATCTTATCATTTCCAGGATGCATCGTATACTTAGACTATTGGGCTTATTCTATACGGTGGCGTAGGTTTCCTAATTTAGGTATCCACATCCTCTTTTTATGGAATCTCCAAATTCCATCTCTTCCTTGTTCTAATTCCTTAATCATACCTTTCAATTTCTCAGCATCATCCTTGATTACTGATTCTTGTGCTTTTCTAATCTACTCATTTAAATCTACTTGCAGATTTAAGTTGCGTGAACTTACTCTTTTTGGTTTTTCATGATACTTTCGACTAAGCGTCAGCAACTACGTTTGCTTTTCCTGCATGATACTGGATATCACAATCATAATCACTAAGCATCTCCATCCAACGTCTTTGTCTCATATTCAATTCCTTTTTGCCCGAAAACAGACCTTTAACTCTTATGGTCTGTGAAAATGGTAAACTTACTACCGTATAGGTAATGTCTCCAAATTTTCAGGGCAAAAATTATGGCTCCTATTTCTAGATCATGGGTGGAATAATTCTCTTCATGATTCTTAAGTTGTCTAGAGGCGTAAGCTATAACCTTTTGACGTTGCATCAACACACATCCATAACCTAACTTAGAAGCGTCACAATAGACTACAAAATCTCCAGTTCCTTCTGGTAAAGCTAGTATGGGTGCGTGGGTTAATCTTTGCTTAACAATTTTAAATGCTTCTTCTTGTTTCGATCCCCATTCAAACTTAACAGATTTACAGGTTAGCTTAGTTAAGGGAATGGCTATTCTAGAAAAATCTCGAATAAATCTTCTATAATAACCGGCCAGTCCTAAGAAACTTCTAACCTCGGTTGGTGACTCAGGGGTTTTCCATTTGGTAATCGCCTCGATCTTGGTGGGATCTACATGAATTCCTTCATAATTGACTAAGTGTCCAAGAAACTGTACTTGTTCTAACCAAAACTCGCACTTTGAAAACTTAGCATAAACCTTTTCTTTCCTTAGTAAATTTAGAAGTGCGTGCAAATGCTTTGCATGTTCCTCTTTACTCTTAGAGTAATGAGAATATCATCTATAAAGACAATTATGAATTTATCCAAATATGGCTTAGATAATCGGTTCATCATGTCCATAAATGCAGCTGGGGCATTGGTTAAACCAAATGGCATTACAGTAAATTCATAATGGCCATACCTTGTTCTAAACGCGGTCTTAGGAAGGTACTCTTCCTGTACCTTTAATTGATGATATCCTGACCGTAGATCGATTTTATAGAAAAACCGAGCTCCTTGCAATTGATCGAACAGATCATCGATTCTTGGTAATGGATACCGATTCTTAATAGTGACATTGTTCAATTCACGGTAGTCAATGCACATACGCATCAATCTGTCTTTCTTCTTAACGAATAAAATTGGTGCTCCCCATGGTGATGAACTTGGCTGTATGAATCCTTTCTCCAATAATTCGTCTAACTGTTTCTTCAGTTCCTGCATTTTTGCGGGTGCCAAGCGGTAGGGTGCTTTGGCAATCGGTGTTGTCCCTGGTAGAAGGTGGATTCTGAATTCAACTTCTCTGTCTGGAGGTAATCCTGGTAATTTTTCTTGAAACACATCTGAAAACTGAGATACGACTGGAATATCTTTTAGTTCTTTTCATTTAGTGTTAGTGATTAAAGAAATCAAATACACTAATGATCCTTTTCTTATATAACTTGTTGTTTTTATCACAGAGATGAATTTTGTGGATCTAGAGAGTTTATCTCCTTTAATTGTGATCTTTTCACCCTTTGGTGAATTTACTTGGATTGACTTTTGATCACATAAAATACTGGCTTTATTGGCTATTAACCAATCCATTCCTAATATAACATCAAATCCTGCCAGATTCATTGGGTAAAGGTTTGCAATAAACTTTTGGTTTAATAATTCTATTCTTGCTCCCTGCAAGATTTCAGAAATCCTAACGGTTTCCCCATTCACTGTTTCTACTAGACATTCTTGTAGGAGTTTAGTTAATGGTTGATTGAGAATTTTGCAAAATGAAGTATTAATAAAACTTTGGTTTGCGCTAGAGTCAAATAATACTTTAGCAAAAACATCATTAACTAAAAACGTGTCGGAAATCACGCCCGGAATCATCTTGGCTTCATCTGCAGTCAGAACAAATGCTCTAGCGTTTTTAGTGTTCTTGTTGTTCATGCGTGGAGCTAGTTTTGCACAGTTTAGCCTGATGTGGCCTTGTTCTCCACAGTTGTAGCATATCCTGTTGTTATGTTTCTTCCTGCAGTCTTCCTCCTTATGTCCAAATATTTTGTAGAAGTTACAGTATATGGAGCATCTTCCAGAATGCTTCCTTTTGCAATACTTGCAATAGGGTGTAGAGGTAGAACCTACATTTTCCCCACGATTAGAATTTCCAGAGCGAAATTCTTGGGTAAGCCTTTGAGCTAGGTTCTTCCTCTGGTCTTCTTCTCGTGTACGTACTAACTCATTTGTCAAGGTGTTTGCTAGTTCTACAACTTCTTCTATGGTTGGTGGTCTAGCTGCCTTGACTACATGTCTAATCTCTCCAATTAATCCCCAGATGTAACTGGAGATTAATACTGGTTCAGGTGATGCAAGGGTTGGTACTATTCTAGCATATTCAAAGAATAATGTAGTATAACCCTTACTATCTACCCCAGTCATTCTAAGATTTAGGTATTTATTTGCTATCTGTTCTTTTTCATTGACAGGGCAAAATTTCCTTTCTACCATGTTTTTAAATTCCTCCCATTCCATATTGTAAACCCTGTCACTTCCCCTAGACTAGAGGATAGTGTTCCACCATTCTAAGGCTGAATTCTTAAACAGATTAGAAGCAAACATTATCTTATCCTCTTCCGCACATTTGTTTATTCTTAAGACTTCCTTAGTGTTTTCTATCCAGCGTAGAACTGCAACGGCCACTTCGTTGCCCGAGAATTCCATTGGTTTACAAGACCAGAATTCTTTATAAGAAGAACCATAAGGCATGGTTCTTCTTCTTTTGGGAATAGGCACTTGAAGTATAGGTCCATTGTTCATGCTGTGTTCAGGTTCAATTGGTCGCTTACTGCTATGTTTACTTTTATTATCAGCTTCCCTAACTGTTTGAATAATATATGGCATCACATCTATTATTCCTTGGGCCACTATGTGTTTGATGGCACTGTTATCCACTGGGTTTCCATTGTTATTGTTGTTTGGATTCTCATTATTCGGGTTATTGTCGTTCTATTTATTATCATTCTGGTTTTCCTGGTTCACTTCGTTGTCCATCTGAATTTTAAACATTTACCAAGTATTAATATCACAAGATAATAATTAATACAACCAACCACACAACACGCGTGTTGATAAAAAACTTCGAGCATTGCGACTTACTCTTTCTTATATATAATATGCATCTAATACAAACCAATACTGAAATTTAAAATTACAATACGACTGAAATTGAAATTACACTACTAGTAGGCATCTATAGTTATGATTTTTTTTTCATACACACATATTATATATTATTATATTGTTATTATTATTACTATTACTATTATTATTACTACCTCCACCATCCCCTTCACTGATATGGATTCATTCAAAAATCCATATTACGCTCGTCATACTTCCAGACGAGTCGTTCTCCTACCTGCCTTATTCTCTCACTACTTTCTAAAATTTCTTCTCCGAATGTTTGGAGCTCTTGCACATTTTCTGCACTCATTGGGGGTGAAGGTGCGGGTACTGGGTTTGGGTACTGTGGCATGGGTTCTTCCTGAGGATACGGATATTCTAAGATTTCCCTAATGTATTCATCATTATCATAGTAGGGATCTAGAGGGTCTAGACCTGGGTAAGCTGCTAGGTTTGGCATGGGTAGGTCTGTTAGGTGGTAGCGTTGCACATAATCCTTATGATCATCAAACCACGGATCGTAGTCTGGGTCTAAGGGATTGGGTGCTGGTACCCTAGGTATCTCTTCTGGATTAAAATCATTCATTTCGACTTGATTTTCTGGGTTGTTTTCAATCTCCATTGGCTGGGTGGGAAACAAGGGTAATGGTTGTGGGACTACTAGTTGTTCCAGGTTTGGGTCGACAGCTGTGGATGCTAAAATATGGAAGTTTGCTCCTATTAAGCATGTCTTGGGTGTGGGCATTGGTTTCTCTTTTAGCTGCTGCTAGCACTCGTTGTTCTTGTAACTTTTTCGTTCTCTTCCTACCCTCATGTGCTCCCTTACTGAACCATCCTTTCTTTTTCTGAGGGAATGGCTCTTCAGACTGAGCCTTAAACACGAATATTCCGTCATCATTATCAGCTGAATACCCTGAGAGGGCAGACTGTGAAGAGGTGCCTTCGCTTCTAGGTGAGCTGGACAACTGACAATACGCATCGGAAGGTCCTTGGTCACTCATACTGTAAACTAACAAATTATCAAACAACACATAACAATAATATACAATTATGCACGTAGTTCCGTAATTTATTTCCTAACATATAATATTTTGGTGTCAGTAGAACACTTCTGCGGCTGAATCAGTGGCTTAGCTCTGATACCACCTTCTGTCGCAACCCCCGTCCCCTATCTGTCCCGGGAACGGGCGGCCGCGAACTCAGTATTGGTGGTATCGGTGATTATCATTATTTGGCAGCAGAAATTTCATCAGGACCGTAGTTAGGAAATATTTTATCAGAGTAAATACCACACTTTTATAATATTAAACATATTGGGATAAAACGCAAGTTTTCATTACAAACTGATTTATAGAGATAATCTCCATTTTATTGAATAAAACATCTTCTTTTATTTAGGTAACTTTTATTGCCACTTTTTTCCAAGCCTTCAGTGCTGTCCAGCTGGCTTCTAGGTTGGCTTTCACATTTTGTTACCTGAAACGTGTGTGAAAACTTTTTGTCAGTGGGAAATACTGGTGAGTGAATCCCAGTTTAATCAAGAAGAGTTTTATCAATTAACACAGTATTGAGAGCGAATACAATGTTTAAATCTACACAATTACTCATTCAGTACTGTCAATCCTGACTGGTGGGTTATATTACCAATTGGCTAACTCTTTGTCCAATGGTACCGTGTTCCACATTTTGTATACAAAACCCCAGCATACCGGCAGTAATTGAAGAATTACAAAGACTCAATCACTGCTTAATCACATTGTAAAATATTTAAGGTTTTGTAAAAAACAGTTTACAAAAAGGAGATTACTCACATTGCTATCTTAGGTTTCCTTTAAGGGTTTCCTTGTGATTATCTATAATTTACACAAATGCATACGTGTTAGTATAATAACCCTTTATATTTACATTAGTAATTCCCTCCCCGAGACGGCATTCCAATGACTACGTCGGGCAGAACCACGACAGCCATTACGGAATCCTAGATCAATCGGGCAGCGTATCTAATACGTAACCGGGGTTATGATACTTACAACGGAGCAGAACTTCGTTGATTAGGGGGTATTATGCCCGGAAATAGCTTATACTATCAGAAATTCGAGAGAGAAAGTTGTGTGTGAGCGAATTCGTTTGAAAGCCCGAGCTCCCAATTTATAGGAGCTGTAATCAAGTTCCTCGCGGCCCGCGTAAGAATCCTCTAAGGGTTTCGCAGCCCGCGTAGTAGGGGTGGTAGGGCCTAGCTTGTTCGGGTCAGCACCATAGCTCCGACACGATGACGACATGTGGCAGCTCAGGGTGTCGCCCTGACTCCTTGTTGTCGCGCCTCGCATAATACGTAGCCAAAGGCTACGCGGCCCGCGCAAAGTGAAAATCTTGTTTTTATTTAATTTTATTAAAAATAAAGGTATTCGAGGCCCGTTTAAGTATACGGGGTGTATTTTAAGACATATTGGGGCACTTTAAAATATATTAGGGTGTTGAAAATATTTTGGAGGGTTGTTATACTTTGGCCATTTCCTTGGCGACTAGAGATGCGATGCGCTTATCAACTTTGCTTTTCTGGGCATTGCGCCGAGTGTGAGAACCAAGGGATGACATTGTCTACTGCAGACATTGTCGTATGATTTAGTCCAGGTACAATCGAATCCCTTAATACCATTATACTTAGTATTACTAAATAAAGCATTAGGAACACATCAATCACATAGGCACTCAATCACGTAGTCCATGTAGCACAGAAACATGTAAACACATAGAAGCACATAAACACGTAAGCATAGAAGCACGTACTCCACGTAAGCATATATTTTGAACGTATTCACCTTCCTATTTTGCGCATATTCACCTATCTTTCACTGTTGCGTAAAGCGATCGAGAGTTGCGAGAGCGAGTAGCGAGTAGTATAGCGAGAGTTCAGCGATTTGTTAGCGTTTTGAGATAAAAGTGTAGTGCGAGTTGTGCGCGTTTAACAAAGCGATGGGCAAAAAAGCGAATAAGTCTCCAAAATCAAATTACAAACTTATAAAACCACATAAAACACAAAAAATCGATAATTCACAGAGTCAGCAGCTGTGAGCTCAGAATCGAAACAGAATGTATGGGTGTGTAAACAGTGACTACCCAATGTGATTCGACTATTCTCAATGACTTCGAGTGCACGCTTTGGCCTAATAGATCGTGCTCTCTCACCGACATACGGTGAACGGCACTAATCCTTTCGGTTATTGCGTGACTCGAGACATTGGAATCCGTCGAGACTTTGGTGAGAGTTTTGTAAAAACCAACATAGAGAGTGGAACAAGTCATATGTGGGGTTCACCCCTAACTTAACCACTTATTCCCGTTTGTGTGGCAGAACCACAAGAGAGAGATGGAGAATTTTGTCGAGATATAGATTTCACTCCTGACTCAACGCAAATTCTTGTGTTTAATACTAAAATGTGTGTCGAGCGAGCGATTTCATCGAGTGTTTACGGTTTTCACACATAATCTCGACCAAATCACTTGATTGTGTTATGCGAGTGTTTTTGAAAATCATGTGTGTTGTATCCGCCTTAGGAAAGGTGTGTAGCGTCCGACCTGAGGAAAGGCTGATAGAGTGTAGTGTGTTTGCGAGTTCGAGAGAGTAACAGAAATAGACTCGTGCAGAACCCTGAATAGGTTCTCAAAAGGCGGCTGTTGGTACTTAGACTATAGACTTGGTCAATTCTAAGTGTATTTCCTAATTCCATATAGTTATGGCTCTGATACCAATCTGTCACACCCCAACCGATGGCGGAAACATCGGGGCGCGACACTGTGCGAAACAGATTGTCCAGGAGAATCCACAACAACTATTAATTATAATATATTTAAAGTTCATGTCCCATACCATCAACATATAAATTAAAGCAGTTCTTACAGACATTGTTCTCAAAGACAAGTAAACAGTTTCGACAACTCGGATTTTATTCGTCGGTTTCTAGACCACCTAACTTGATTCATCACAGCAAAGCATAGCATGGAAAACACCTGTCACATAGGTTAAAATAAAGTCAATACACATAGTGTAAAGGTGAGTACACAAGCTTGGTAGCATATAGTATAGCGAAAGCGTTTACGCATAACCAACATGTAACACGTAGAAATGTGAAGCAAGTAAACTATCGACAATGAAGTATGCAACCGACATGACTGCGAGTTGTAGAATGCCCAACACATTATCACCACTGTGACCATGTGAAGTAAAGCCCTTAA
The DNA here is from genome assembly GCA_030545235.1 of Helianthus tuberosus. Classification (NCBI taxonomy): domain Eukaryota; kingdom Viridiplantae; phylum Streptophyta; class Magnoliopsida; order Asterales; family Asteraceae; genus Helianthus; species Helianthus tuberosus. The sequence continues at coordinate 46,522 of JARYGA010047631.1, forward strand.
CAACCCCTGTCCATGACAGGTGCTGAGTCCAAACTATAGTACTATCGTTGCTAAGGTGTCAGGCAAACCAACATTGTGTAAACATAACATACAAGCATTCATCGAGTCACGTATAACATGCGAGAGCAGTTAGCGTTAAAAGTTTTTGCGTTGTGTGTTTGATGTGACTTGATCTAGGTAACGTATGTAACACCTAATAGTGCGTAAAGCAAAAAGGGTTCGAGTATACTCACAGTATATGTTTAATAAATAAAGACAGCCTTGGGTTGAAGGGAGTGCTTGGAGATTAGCCTGAGTACAGAACGATAGTGTAAGCGTTGAACGGTGCGTGAAACAGCGTGTCTAGTGTGATGAGGGATCAGATGATAAACCGATCGGATGACCGTCCGGACGGATGACCATTTGGTCGGATGGTCGTTCGATGAATGAGTGTGTTAGTGAAATGTTTGAACTTTGAAGTTTTCGTTGTAGTATTTCGAAAAATGTGAAGTCTTTCTAAATGTCACGTCATCTGGTCAGATGGTCATCCGGACGGATGGCCGTTCAGTCGCATGGTTGTTCGACTGAGAGTTGGTATTCTTTGAAGTTTGATCAAATTTGTTTAAGTGTTGAAATGTTACAAGGAACAAGTCACCTAACCGAATCGTCATTCGATCGGATGGTGATCCGGTCGGATGGCCATTCGACTGCGTCCTGTTTGTTTGAAAATTTACAAGTTTACAACTTAAAGGTTTTAACGGAGATGGCGTGATGACGTGTTAAACAACGGGAACCCACACCAAGTCCAGTCAACCGTTCGGATGGGAATCACCCCATTCGATTGTGATCACTATTCTTTTTGGTGAAGTTTCATGTTCAACCTGTGAATCGGTCGTCTTCTCCGATGGAAGTCCTTTTTCAGACCGGTTCTCCACCAGAAAATAACTAGGGTCTTAATGAGTCTAGATTCCATCGGTTTTTTGAGTAAAAAGTGAAAGATGTTGAAGAAAATTTTGAAATCAGTGAAGTGGTGTTGAAATCTAGTTGAGTTTTGTGTCAAATCGTATGGAAATCCTTTAGATCTGAGCCGTTCTTGGCGAGATGAGGTCATTCAACAGTGTTCACCGGAACCCGTAATGACGCCTCCCTAAAACAGCTCAAATCAGGGGATTTCATGGTGAGAAAGTAAGATTTGATGGGGAAGATGATTAGGAAGTGTGTTTTAGTGATAGAAGTACAAGATTTAGGGAGAAATACTTACGAGAATGGCTGGAATCGAGTGAAAAGGGCTTGGGAGTGCGTGGGTCGGACAGAGCTGTCACATCAATGAACAGTTGATGTGACTGGTGAGTATTTATATTGTAAGAGGTGAGAGGCGATGGAGGATTAAGTGGATCGGACAGCCAGTCGATCGGATAGCCATCTGATCGGATGGTCATCCTGTCAGATGTCTATTCGATCGAATGGTCGTTCGATCGGGTGGCTCGTGCGAGTTGGTTTCCGACTTTCGTTTCGTGCGTTGAGCGTTGCGTTGTGTTTAAGCGAGTTGCGAGTAAGCGATGCGGTGAGATAACCACACGATATTTACCAACTAGTTACACAAATAACATAACTACTACACACTTAATACTTGAAATAAATTTGCGTTTCGAGTTGCGATGTGATTGAGTTGGGATTGTGTTTACGATTAACATCCCAACTCATATATTTATAATAAGTACACACAAGCAAAGCACATAATAACGCACATGAAATAGTAACAGTAATTGCGTTTGTGATGCGTTTACGATGTGATAGCATTGGTAACATTGCGATAAAGTGCGTTTAATTAGTAGGCGTTGTAAGTAGTGTTTAGCATGCGATAATAAGCGTAATTTAGTTAATTAAACAATAATCAAGCAAGAAAAGCAATAATTAGGCTAGAAATGATAGATCTGTCTTTTCCTTGCCTTTGACTTTGACTTTCAAAGTCGGGTTGTTACAACCTTCTTCATCTTTGACCCTCCAGCGGTCGAGATAGCTTTCTTTTTCAGTGCCTTCTTGGGTTTCTGTCCTTCTGGATCGGCACCCAGGTCACGCAAGTCACCTGCACAAGCATACCCAGAGGAAGTTAACCCATGCTTAGGCGAAACTGTGGACTCCGTGCTGGAGAGTATTACAAACTCTTTCCCAACGGGAGTTATGGCCCTACATAGTTTAGGGTTTAAGAGATGCGCACCTTACTTTCCAGCAGGACGTGTAGCATACAGTTCGGCGCGCGGGTATATAAAATTGACCCGCATACGGTCATACCACGTTTGCTCTCCCTCGCGCAGTGGCCTCACGCCCATCATTCCGAAGCAAGTCGAAAGAGCTCGATGATAAAATCTCTTTTTCTGCACAAAAAAAGTCAGTTTTACTCCAATATGCTGGGAACACATAATGAAGTAGAGTTACCAACACCATCTTGGAAGAAGATGGGAACTTCCAAGCTCTCTTATGGCCGTCGATCGCTCATGCCCGTGGCAATGAGGGTCTCCTCACCAAAAGGACTGGTTAGGTAGCGCCTTCGGATTCTTGTACCATCTTGTGCTTTTCGGCACCGCCAATGTTTCCTTCTCGATAGCCTCGGCGCCTGAAACGTCATGTTTATTTGG
>JARYGA010047632.1:0-47874 GCA_030545235.1 Helianthus tuberosus
AGAGGAGAAAGGCAAGAGCAAAAGTATTCAAGATATTCCGATTGTACACGATTATCCAGAGGTGTTTCCTGATGAACTGTCTGGTTTACCTCCAGTTCGTCAAGTCGAGTTTCATATTGATCTTGTACCTAATGCCAATCCGATTGCTAAAGCACCTTATCGTCTTGCACCGTCTGAGATGCAAGAATTATCGAAACAGCTTCAAGAGTTATCTGACAAAGGATTTATCCATCCGAGTTATTCACCTTGGGGCGCTCCAGTCCTGTTTGTGAAGAAGAAAGATGGATCTTTCCGTATGTGTATCGATTATCGTGAGCTCAACAAGCTTACCATCAAGAATCGATATCCCCTACCACGAATTGATGATCTTTTTGATCAGCTACAAGGTGCTACATGTTTTTCCAAGATAGATTTGCATTCTGGGTATCATCAACTTCGTGTATTCGAAGAAGATATTCCCAAAACTGCTTTCCGCATGAGATATGGTAACTACGAGTTCACCGTTATGCCTTTTGGATTGACGAATGCTCCAGCTGTTTTCATGGACTTAATGAATAGGGTTTGTAAACCATATTTAGACAAGTTCATCATTGTGTTCATTGACGATATTCTCATTTATTCGAAGTCTCGAGCCGATCACGAACAACACCTTCGTCTGATAATGGAACTCCTGAAGAAGGAGCAACTCTTCGCCAAATTCTCCAAGAGTGGATTCTGGCTCAAGGAAGTTCAGTTTTTGGGCCATATTGTTAACGAGCAGGGTATTCATGTGGGTCCTTCCAAAATCGCTGCTATTAAGGATTGGAACACACCTACTACACCCACATAAGTTCGCTCTTTTCTTGGTCTTGCTGCTTACTATCATCGGTTTATTTCGAATTTCTCAAAGATCGCGATTCCTCTTACTGCTTTGACTCAGAAGAATAAACCTTTTGAGTGGGGACCCAAACAAGAGGAAGCTTTCCAAACGCTGAAACGAAAACTCTGTGATGCTCCTGTTTTATCTTTGCTTGATGGAAACGATGATTTTGTTGTTTATTGTGATGCTTCGAATCTAGGCCTTGGTTGTGTTCTCATGCAACAACGTAAAGTCATAGCTTATGCGTCAAGACAATTGAAGATCCACAAGAGAAAATACACGACTCATGATCTTGGGTTAGGAGCTGTGGTTTTTGCACTCAAAATCTGGAGACACTATCTCTATGGCACGAAATTTGTGGTTTTCACAGACCACAAAAGTCCCCAACACATTTTCAATCAGAAGGAGCTAAACATGAGACAGCGATGCTGGGTTGAACTCTTGAACGATTACGATTGCGAGATTCGCTACAATCCTGGTAAGGAAAATGTCGAAGCCGATGCGCTAAGCTGAAAGGAACGAGTCAAGCTTCACTATGTTCAAACTCGCATCTCTCAAGCTTAACATGCTTGTGTTACATAATACTTTATGGGTAAGGAATTACCACGTCAACTTGAGCTTAAACTCGAAACGAAAGACGATGGGTTACTCTATTTCAAGGATCGTTTGTGGATTCTGAAACAAGACGGTCTTCGCACTTTAGTGATGGATGAATCTCATAAGTCTCGTCATTCTATCCATCCTGGTGCTGACAAAATGTACAAGGCTCTTCGTACTCAGTACTGGTGGCTTGGTATGAAAAAGGATGTTGCCTTGTATGTATCAAAATGCCTAACTTGTCTTAAAGGCAAGGCTGAACACCAACGACCATCTAGTTTGCTTGTACAACCAGAAATATCGATATGGAAGTGGGAGAATATTGCGATGGATCTCATCACAAAGTTACCGCGCACATCTAGAGGTCATGATGCCATTTGGTTAGTTATTGAATGACTGACAAAATCAGCACACTTTTTACCGATTCGCGAGGATCTATCTGCTGATAAACTTGCCAAGATTTATGTTGATGAGATTGTATCTCGACATGGTGTTCCTTTGGATATTATATCTGACCATGATGCTCGATTTTCATCTCATTTTTGGAAGACCATCCAATCTGCTTTGGGAACTCAACTAAATCTGAGCACTGCTTATCATCCCCAAACAGATGGACAATCCGAGAGGACGATTCAAACATTGGAGGATATGCTTAGAGCATGCGTGATAGACTTTGGTGGTAATTGGGATTCTCATCTACCATTGATCGAGTTTTCTTACAACAACAGTTATCATGCTAGCATTAATATGGCACCGTTCGAAGCTTTATACGGTCGAAAATGTCGTTCACCTGTCTGTTGGAATGAGATCGGTGAAGCTCAGCTTACTGGACCTGAGCTCATTCTGGAAACAACGGACAAAATCAAGAAAATTCGCGATCATCTTCTGACAGCTAGAAGCCGTCAAAAGAGTTATGCGGATATGCGACGCAAGCCCTTGGAATTTCAGGTCGGAGACCATGTCCTACTCAAGGTGTCCCCTTGGAAGGGAGTGGTGAGATTTGAAAAGAAAGGAAAACTTGCACCATGATATGTTGAACCATTTTAGATTGTTGAAAGAATCGGAAAGGTTGCCTATCGACTTGAGCTACCTCCTGAACTCGGGAATATTCACCCAACATTCCATGTGTCCAATTTACGAAAGTGATTAGCCGATACTGATCTTCACATTCCACTCGACGAAATTCAAGTTGATAACACGATGCACTTTGTTGAGGAACCTCTGGAGATAATGGACCGCGAAGTCAAGCGACTGAAGAACAAGCGAATACGATTAGTCAAGGTTCGCTGGGAGTCCAAACGTGGCCCAGAGTTTACTTCGGAACGTGAGGACCAAATGAAGACGAAATATCCACATTTGTTTTCACAAGTTTCCTCTAGTTAAAAAAAAATTCGGGACGAAATTTCCTAAAGTAGGGGAGACTGTAACATTTGTGCTCTGTGAACAATGTACGATGTAAAACAATATCAATTATCAATGAAACAATGTGTTTTGGACTCAATATTTGTATATTTATGTTTGACACTTTTACGTTTTGATTCTAGTTCGATTTCAAGCTTTAAATCGCTTTCTGGAAATTGATGCATAAACGTAATCAGTTTAGCGCGAAAAACACTCTGGAACAGTGACATAAGCTTAACATACCTTAAATAACCTTTACATAACTTAGAAATAAGTTTTGGAGGGTTTGGTGTGCCAAAAACAAGTTTATTCGATCACAAGGACTATTTACGTAAAACTGCAAAAGTATGCCAATTCGTATAGCAACAAACATTCCGGAACAAGATCATAAGCTAAACATACCCAAAATATCCTTTACATAGCTTATAAATAGGCTTTGAGGGGTTCGGTATGCAAAAATGCGCTTATTTGATCAATAGGGACTAAAAGCGTCAAAAAGTGCATAAGTTTGCATTTACACGCATATCTTACGTTCTGAACACATCCGGACATCCAAAAATTTTTGTAATCATTAAAATATTTTATTTTAGTGATTGGAATGCAAAAATACCATTCGTCGCGTAAATTGGATCGATTTTGCGTCCGTTCGAGTTTTCGTCTTAATTAACCGAATAACGCGACCGTGGGACCAAACGAACCGACATCCGAGATGTTTTCAAGAATTTTTCAAGTCCCCTATGCTTTAACATCCTTGTAGAGCCTCGAAAATGGGTTAACGGGGTTTAAACGCGTCGAAAATGGCCTAAACATGCATGAGGGGACCATTCTTGCCAATTTTTTAAAGTTTCTAGCTCAGGTAGGTGGTAGCGTCGCGCGACCCTAAGGGGTGGTGCTGTGGCTGCACGCGAGCCCCCTATTTTGACAGAAATCTTCATTTTTGCATCAGCAGCTATGTGGCAGCCCCAAAATTCACCATTTTCATTACTAATCACTCAATTTTGCCACCATTTAACCTGCATTTGACACTTGTTAAGACCCTCATGAGATCATGACAACTCATAGGACACATGTAATGATCTTAAGGTTTCAAGATTGCTATAAATAGCAACGAGTTTTGGCTGTTTTTCTTGCACATCATCTTCTTCTTTAAATCTGCATTTGAGAAGCTCTCACATTAAGTTGAAGGCCTCCAATATGGTTTTCTTAGTTCTATTTTCCTAGCTTAGACCCTTTGTAAGTGATCTTTCAAGCTTGGTGATTTATTTCAAGCAAGAAAGTCAAACAGTGTTTGACTTTCAGCTTTGACCATGAATTGGTCAAGACAAAGTTCGTTTGAACTTTGCAACGTGAGCGTAATCATGATGATTATAGTCCCTTGTGACTATACCTACTGATTGCCACGTTGATTAGTCGAAGTGACGAGTCAAAGTTTCTGTCAAAATGCACGATTATGTGCATTTTGCTCGAAACTATTTTCGGGTATCAAAACATTTCGTTTTGATATCAAATCAGTTTTCTAACTTAGTTAAACATGTTTTGACATGTTTAACTCGTCATTTTTAGTTTAGTGCTTGTATAGGGTCGTAAGTCAAGCGGTCTAAACAACCGCTTAGACTTTCAAACCCGACCCGTTTGGTCGATCGTTAGGATCCGACCGAACGTATTTTGTGACCATAGTTGTATAGGGAATAACCTTCCGAGGTTATAACTTATGGTCACTTAGCTTAATTAGTTGTTATGATAGGTAGTTTATATGCCTTAGGAAAATGACCAAAATGCCTTTTTCATGCATAATTTGAATTTAAGCATATGTAACTTAAATTTTGACACTTAAATTGATTATGCAACATATTTAAACATATTAGGGCATATAATACTTGTCATAGGACTAGTTAGGCTATTCGTTTGCGTTTTTACGCAAATAACGCGTTTAAGTAGCATAAACTACCTTAACGGGTCATAACGGGTCGTAAGCACTTAGGATAGGTTCCGATTTAGAATGTAGGCTTTGATAAACCATATCACATGAGTTTCAATACTCATTTGGTTTAGGAGACCCCATTCTACCCAATCTCCCGATTTAGGTGTCGATTTATTAACATAATGATCCGATTACTAGGTGCCACTTGATTTCCTTGGTTTGCCCGAGCTTTGTTAAGTTCATTTAGATCGAGGATACCTTACAATCTCAAGTGAGTACATAGTTCCCCTATTTTATTGCTTTCAATTGTTTTGGGGTGATTCATATGTGCTAAACGATTTCGATGTCTTAAAAAACGAACACTATTGTTTATATTAAACACAACGATTTCGATAATGTGAACGAACTTGTTGGGATGTAATTTCATAACGAATGACATTCATTAGCTTTGGCCGAGCCGACCGGTAGTATGTTATGGTACCATAGGATCTGACAAATCCCGTTATCAGACTATCGCCATGGTTATGTATGGGGGTAATGTGGGTAACGACTGAACCTGATGATTATTAACTTACCCTTTGGTGGTTTGTTAATACAAGTTGAACGATGGACGAGTCACACAGGTTTGAATGTATTCAACGAGACGACCAAAAGTTAGTTTTCACAATTAAAACACGAACGATTTGAACGATTGAACGATTTGAACGACTGAACCATTTGAACGATCCAAATGATTTGAACAAGTTAAACGAATGGAACGAACGATTGATAACACAAACGAGTTGAACGATTGGTTTTTGGTATGTGATTAGATAACGGGACGGGTGTAATGTGATAAAAGCATGGTAGATACGCCCTTGGTACTTCTTATATATAAGTGCTTTTATTATATTACATTCTGTGGCGTTATTTAGTTCACTTGAACGAGTGATTACACGCAACGATGTTTACTAAATGATATAAACCATACGAGTTTATTACAAGAACGATTTACATTTTTGTTTACAAAAGCAAATGTTTTTATTCAGGATCCATAGCAACGAGATTTTCATAAACATATAACCAACTTATTTTAGTTGGTTAATCATATTGCAATACCAATACTTTTCTAAACAAGGTTTTCGATTATCGACTCTTGTAGTCGTACGAGGTATTGCAACATGTATACAAGCTATGAATCTGACAGACTCACAAAACCTATGTGCTCGCCGGCATTTCTTTGCTGACTTTATTTTTCACATATGTTTCAGGTGGTGTTTGATGATATTGATGATGATTAGGATGCATGCTCACATAGGATCGGACGAGGCGTTAGTGACTTAATAACAATGATAGACAATGTGGTTGTGTTTTATCTTTAATTTCAAGACAATGTAAACACTTAATATTTAAATAAAACGAAACTTTAATCCATGTGTTGTGAATCAATGATTATGTTGCTCCATTCCCCGATGTTTCCGCCGTGGTTTTGTTGTTTTAACGCGGTAGGGGTGTGACAGTGGTTGAATTTGGTTGCCTTGTGGCGCTGGGCCACTTTGGCATGCGGCGGCTACATGCCCAAAACGGTTGCAATTTGTGCAATGGAGGCATGTGATGTTGGTTGGGTTATGGTAGTGACACGTGTTACACTTGGGATGAGTCCCGGTGTATGGTTTTCTAGGGGGTTCTTGTGGGGGTTTTGGGTTGGTAACGAGTGTGATAGCATTGCAACTTTGGTTTGGAACTTTCATTTCTTGCCATTGTTGTTTCGCGGTCGAGATTTGGTGTCCTTGACGTCGGTGGTGGCTTGATTGACGAATTTGGTGGTGATTGGGGTTGAGGAGTGGTTGTCCCTCACTCGATTTTCGTTGATGACGGCGACTAGGCGAAAAACTAGCTCGATGGTGTCGGGCCTAGAGGCTTGGATGACATCGCAAATAGTAGGGTGAAAACCTTGTAGGTATTTCCTAATCGCACAATCGGGCGTGAGGACTAGGTGGGGTACAATGATGCTTAGTTGTTTGAAGCGAGTGGTGTAACCGAGGTTATCATCACCCACTTGTTTGAGGTGCTAGAACTCCTCCTCGAGCTTTTGCTGCTCGTGCGGAGGACAGAATTATGCAAGCATCATTTGCTTGACCTCGGCCCAAGGGAGGGCATAGGATTCTTTGTTGCTACGGATATTGCACTTGTTTTCCACCAGTCTAGAGCCCTCGACTGAAAGATGTCGGTTACGCTTCGGGATTTCAAGTGTTCGGGACATTCATTATTGACGAAGGCCACCTCAATGCTATAGAACCACTCAAGCATTTTGGTGGTACCTTCATTTCCAGTGAACATCAGAGGGTTGCAAGCAATGATGTGCTTGTAGTTAAAGGTGGTTGGCTTAGGTTGGTCGGCTAAGGTTGGTTAACCTTGGAGTCAACCGAAGAGTTAGGGGTGTTGGCGGTGATCTTGCTTACTATGTTGGGTATCACTTGGGCCATTCGCTTGGCCATGAACGAAAGCAACTTTTTGTTAGTGCTCGACTTGGAACCCTTCTTGGAGTTTGAGAAGCTGTTAAAAGACATCTACCATATTGATTAAAAGGGAGGGATGATACTTGATCATAATGTGTTTGAAAAAATGACTTGTATAATTTAGCATGTAATATATCAAGTAGCACATAAGTTCCAAGTAGTTCACATAAGTGTAACAAGAATTCACATTGTATAATCACAAATAATGACAAAACGATTGTAAATTTAGTTTGTTCACGACAATTTATTATTGTTCCAGATTGCGAGTAAAGTCCGATTCGTGTTTTCGACTTGAAATGAAAGAGGTGTCAAATGTAAAACACATTAAAATTGATATGACATAAAAGATATTCAATGTAAAACGTGGAGTGTCTCGGAATGAAACTAAGACTATTCTAAAGTGGTAGAAAATTCCTTTGAGTTTGGGAATCATGCTTTGGCCTAATAGGTAGAATACTCTGGCCGAAATTTTTAGTTAACGGTATTCACACTTCCGGTTACTACATGCCCCAAGTCAAACGAAAGTTCGAGACTTTGGCGAGATAGAAAATCGAAGAGTGGGACTAGTTATCAAGATGCGGGTATCACCCCTAACTTGATAACGTCGTTCCCTAAGTGTGGTTGGTACTTACCAAACTAGGCAAGGAAATAAATTCCGAATCGTCGGTAAGGGTCCACTTGAATATGAATGGGAAATTCTCCATCAAGGCGTAGAAATCACTCCTGACTTGATGGTACAATTTCGTGAAAAATTGGTAACACGAATTGAGGGATTTCACCAAAAGGGAGGGTTTTCACACTTATTTTGGTGAGATCGTCTCGTTTGTGAAATAAGAGTGTCTGCGCTTCTTCATATGTGTATTATGTTTAGTCTTAGGAAAGACTTGTATAATTGAGACAAAAGATAAGATAGAAGCAAAATACGAAAAAACTTAAGTATTAAGCATGATAACAAGAATGGTCAAGTAGGGTTCTTAAACTATAGACTAGGTCAAAAAGCATGACAATTTTTCATAATTCTTTATAGTTATGGCTGTGATACCAATATGTCACACCCCAATCGATGTCGGAAACATCGGAGTGAGACAGAAACGAGATTGCAAGAGACTTCATAACGATTAATTGTGACAATATTTAAGAAATTCAATTTCATTCATACTAAAAATGGGAAGTTACATTGTTTGAAACAGAAAGTACAACATATTGCAAGTAAACGTAACAACATGGAAACAAATACATAAAATAAAGTTTTAGGTGTGTATCTAGTCCACCCTAAATATCGTTTCTTCATTCGTCATCAACTAGTTTCCTGCAACATGTATTAAAATAAAGATCAACAAAAGTTGGCGAGTATACAAGTTTGAATACATAGCATAATGGTGAATAAAAGTTGTCTCATATCCAACATGGTAAATTACATACATTGTTCGTTATCATACTAGCATGTGTTAACTATAAGTCAAATCAAAGTGTACTGCAATCGTGCATACCATTGTCGCCGAAATGACAAGGTTGTAAAATAGTTTACTTAACAATACCACAAGAATACGAGCGGTGCGTTAATCCTATAGCACTATAATTGTTAAGGTAGGCTTGCAAAGTTAACGAGCATATAGAACACAAGTATAACATACCATGTGATAACAATAATAATACAAGTATTATGTTTTTAATGGATAGAGTATGTTCGTAAACAAGTTTAATCGTGATTTGTATAAAGTGTACATGTTGCACCCAAAGTGTATAAAACGGAAAATGGGATCGTGTATACTCAAGGTTTGCGTAGTAATCCCGCGTACGTGAGTTGAAGCGTTTGAGAGTTCAGAACACCAAAGTTACCCTATATTGGGGAAACGAAGGCGTATGAGTTTATGAAGTTCGTAAGGAGTTGGATTCTGAATTAATACAAAGAAGTATAAGTGTAATGAAAATATATCTTGTTCTAGATACTCGTTTGGACACTATGTTTTCATGTGTTTTCATGGGTCCTAAGTCTCCATTAGAATCACAAACGGGGAGTCTAGAAACTAAGATAATCTAACCTAAGTTCTTGACATCTAACGATAATCCGATTAGTATCAAGAGTTCGATATATATATATATATATATATATATATATATATATATATAATATTACATAATATAAGTTATAGATTGTCCATCATGTATTATCATGTAAGTCAAGCATGGAGGTAGGATGATTTCCATCCATTAAACCTCTTTGTATGATTCACCAAAGCACAAGTTTATCAACATAGTTGATAAACCCGGTTGGTCATGAATGATAATAAGAAATAAAATTTTTAACCTGCTGATATTACTAAGTAGCCAAATAAGAATAACCCGGGCGTGTCATACCCACATGGCAAATGTCAGAGGAGAGGCGGGATTAACTTATTTTGGGTCTTGGAAGCTACTTAGATGAACACAAACAAATAAGCAAGTGAGGTAGTGGAACAAGTTTTGAGAGCCCAAGCTTCCATGGTTCACACATTTAGACAAATGCAAGACTCACCATATTAACAATGGTGAGCTTGGATGGTCACTGGTGTGCGTGAAGTGTGGTATGATTTTATTAATATTTTAAGTTCGTTTTACGCATTAGTCAAGTTTTAAATTTATAAAACACGATATTGTACTAACACTAAACACACACTAGGGCAAGTGAACCCATCGCGAGCGTTGTAAAGAGTTGGTAAGATACCGAGGTCGTCCAAGGACACAAGAGCTTTTAATACCGGTTTATTGTCAACGTCTAATCGATCTAAATTTTTTAGAAAAGTTTTTAAACAAGAAAGTAAATCTAAAAATTAAAAGATAAACAAAATGAAAAATAAATAGACAAGATAGAATCACTTGGATCCAACTCCTCTTTAATGTACCCTTTGATGATTTTCGCACTTTCTGACTTTTTAAGAGATTATCTTAGTTATTGTAGTAGGTCCCTCTTTTGAGGGCGAAGTTACCCTCAACCCAGTGGTTTGAGTCAGCAGGGATACAATCCCAAAGGGTCGGAATATTGAAAGATAATTAAATAAGTTATTAATGTGAAAAGTGGTAGGCCCCTTTTTTGAAGGTGACGTTACCCTCGGCTAAGTGGTTTGAATCAGCAAGGATACAATCCCAAGACCGGTTTAAAGTTTTAATAGTAGTTTACATATGAGGGGTTCAAGCTATTCGCACCCCCGCCATCCAATACCTTTAGGGCATTGAAGGAGGTCCTAGTAAGCTTGAACCAAGTCCTCGCAAGATCTATACACTAAACGAGACAAGAACTTTACCAAACCACCCTTCTAACCCCCTTCCAAGTAGTTAACGCGCTTTATATAGACCGTAAGACACGAATGAGCAAATCAATGACATAATGAAGAAATGGTAAAGAAAATTTACTTTCAACATAAGAAACTAGTTATTAAAGTCATTAATACATACCCAATTAAAAAGTGCCGAAAGATTAAAAATCAAAAGTAATACATTAAAGACTTGTCTTCACCAAGTGATGTAAGAGATTAGCCAAGCATGGACTTTGATTGACAAGAACTCTTACTATCAATCTTGGATACCGAGACTACTACACACTAAAGATGAAAGATGGATGATGGATGATGGTGGTGGGTGTTGGTGTTGTAGTGTTGGTGGAGTGGTGGCAAAGTGAGAGAGAAGTGGTTTGCCAAGGGATGCCTTGGAAGTGAACCTATTTATAGCCAGAACAGTACCCCGGCCACGGCCCCATGTCCATTGGGCTTGGCCAGTGGCCAGCTCCTTCTTTTCCTTCATTACTTGTAGCTGTCAGCAGTGGGCCCCACACGACCCCGTGGCTTCTGGACACGGCCCCGTGGTCAACTCTTTGCTGTACTATCAAGATTCTGCAAATCTGAGAGTTGACCACACCCCATGGTGAGCTGGGCACGGCCTCGTGGTGGGTGTAGAAGCTTCTGCTGGTCTTGTCTTTTTGTGTGAGGTCTGACCACGACCCATGCCTGGCTGGGCACGGCCCCGTGGTCAGCTTCTGTTTTCTTGTTTTTGTCTTAGGAGATGCTGCCAAGGGGTCGGGCATATCACGTTATTTCTTCTTCTTGTATTTATGTTGGTTTTTGGCTGCTTATTTGTTTCTTTTGTTCTTTTAAGCTCATTTGGTCCTGTAAATTCAAAAGAAAGAAAGAAACACGCTTTTTCCAACACTAGTAGGGTGCCCGCACGATGCGGCGGGGGCAACACTTTGCATTGCGGTACTCAAAATGTTTTAACATCTGGTTGGAGGTTCGTTAACAGATATTGAGTTTTGGGTTTTGTATGAAGGTTCTACCAATTGATTTAAAAGTTATATTTCTTACCTTGAACTCAAAACAAAGCAAAATTAGTGGTAAGGAGTGGTGATGGTGCGCAACACCTGTGACGTTTGTAAACTATCGTAATGCGAGGATGACGAACGAAATGGACCAGGATGGAAAGCTACCAAACTTCGATTGTTGATTACAATTGTTACCATTTGAATGTTGATTTTGGTGGTTACGGTGGTCGTCGACGTCGGAAAAAACAAAGAAAGAGAGAACGATGGTGAGACAGCAAATAATATGATAGAGTTTCAAAAGTTTAGGCAATAATTTCTTAAAACAACTCAAAATGGTTTCAATTAATTACGCCAATGATGGCTTCATGAATGCTTGTGATGGTTCCCTCATTCAAGACCTCGGTTAGTTACGAATCGATGTGGCAAATAACTCCACTTTGAATTTTATTTACTATTTATTTATAACTTCAAGTTCCTAATTCCACCTCTTTATTTTGTAATTTTATTATCATTTATATCTTGTCTCAATTACCTTTTAAAATTAAATGATTTAGTAAACTTTGAGGAGAGGATTTTAGAGATTTTACTGGCTTTTCATGATTGCCGAGTTAAGCCTATTTTATCACTTCAAGAACTATCTGTAGCTAATTTTTTTTTAACAGCCAACAAACTCAATCCCAAGCACTCTCGGGGCACCCACTGGATAAACGGAGTACTCCGAGAGTAACCCGAGTCCACCACCAATTTCGGGGAAAACCCAGTAACCCACCCGCCCGTAGGCACGACGGTGAAATTACCAGTAAAACTCGTTTGGCTCAAGGATCCAACCCAGTTTCCTGGGTCTCATATCATTGCCAACCAGTGCCTCACTCTGCACCAAGTGAGAGTCGAACCTGCATCTCTCAAGAGAAATGCAAACCCTCCACCACTTGATCTAGAGATCATTGGCATCTGTAGCTAATTATATATTCATCAAGAACTATCAGTTTTAAAGACAATATATTTCACCCTAACAAAAATAAATTAATAAGCATAAACATTTTTCTTTATCAAAAAACTCAAAAGCGTTAAGCTAATTAAAATAGAAACTGATGTCAAGATTTCTTGAAAAGAAAAAAAATGTACCTTTTTAATCACTACCCACATATATTAACTTTAGACCTTTAGATTCTACAACAGTTGGTTTTTCAATAAGTTTAGAATCAGAGACACACTACCCATATTCTGTAACCAAACTTTTAACATTCTTCATCAACAAACTACGGTACCATACATCACTAGTAGGGTGCCCGCGCAATGCGGCGGGGACGACACTTTGCATTACGGTACTCGTTTCTAGTAGTTTTCTTAGGCTGGTGGGTGTGGTTTAAAGCCCCTCAGAGTTTTATCACGCCACCTAAGCGCCACATAGGCGACACATAAGCATGGGGCTTTATAGTTGACTTGCACGGTGTGGAATATCGCCCCCTATAAAGCCCCTTTTAACTATATTAAATAATAAAAAAATAAAAAAATCTGATTGGTTGATGAAGGTGGACCCCATTGCTATCTTCCTCTCACGCCTGGCATTCCTTTGGCGGAGGCCAAGGATATCGTCCCCATTGGTGGAGGCGGGGCAGGGGCGCCATGGGGCGCTAAAATTGATGAAGTGGCGGGGGGGCGAAACCACACCCACCAGCCTTATTTGTATAGTAAATCTAACAAGCATGTGTTAATAGAGTAAAACATTTAGCTTAGAGAGTTAAGTATACTCAATTGCTATTGCTACTTTTATAAAATACTAACCAACAAAGCATTAATTTCCTTCTGCAATATCCCCATATCATCCTTTCATTGGTTGACAACACCTCCCTGCAAATGAAAGTGAAAAAAAAAATTACATAGACTTTGAAATTACTAACTTTTTTAAATTTGGAGTGCTAACAAACTAAAATTCTTGAAAAGTAATTCCTACATGTTGATTATAACTATCGGTTAATTCTTAGTTCTTAGTGGCTAAAGACTGCGAGAACTCGAAGCCTCAAGTGCTCTAACTTTTTTGTGACAAATCGCTACCTACATTGCATATATAACAGTACCACCAAAAATTCCTCAAGTTGTAATCAGATGCATCTAGAAAATGTTCAAAATCATATCAATTTTGCAACTAAAAATAGATAAATATTCAACGATGAAAAACCGTTGGAATTAATAAACGATAGAAAAGAGAAGTACTCAACGATGAACTCATTATAGCAGCAGAATTAATAAACAATAGAAAAGAGAAATACTCATGTTTGAAGAATTCATTGGGTATGATTTTACCCGTGAGGTCTTGGTCATTCTTGTAAAAATCTTCGAGTTCCCTAGAGAATCAATATAAATACAAGGGTTTTTTACATATTTACCCAATCATAAAATTTAATTACATATTTCCCCTCCCTAACCCATATATATTACATATTTCCCCTTTCATTAAAATTACTCTTATTGAATGACTATTTTACCCTTAATGAACTAATTAAATAATTATTTACATATTTCCTCTTTTTAATATCATCAATCAATTACATATTTCCCCAATTCATATATATTTTCTCTTATCAAGTGAAACCTCCAAACGCTTGTCCTCGTATTTCACCTCAACTCGATTTTTCACCACTTCTATTATCATATTCGATAAATGAGTAATGGCTTACCCTTTAAAATGTAGGTTTGTTATACGCATATAACATAATTTAATGTGCAACAAACTTTAAACAAAGAGGCAATGTAAACTAAATTTAAATTTAATTAAAACCAAAGGAAATAGGTAAGATCGAATACATAAAAAACTGAATCTCTGGATCCTAAATTGAAACCACGAAGATGCTTTAGTTCTGTAACTTCAATTCTTTAAACAATTTAATTAAAATCTAAACCTAATTATATGGCATATAGGGATGTAGCAGCTAGTGGACATTATTAACATGTGACCACTAATATAGCCACGAAACATGATCTGTGTGCATCCCCTCATTTGACCCAAAGTGCAGTAACATCAACCTTCGAGTAGCTACATCCTCCTTTTTACAGTTTTACTGTTACGTCTTTCAAGTGAAAAGAAATGTTCGCAAACGACCCTAATAACTATGGATCATGATCTCACAACATGATTTCAAGTGAAAAGAAATGTTCGCAAACGACCCTAATAACTATGGATCATGATCTCACAACATGATTTCAAGTGAAAAGAAATGTTCGCAAACGACCCTAATAACTATGGATCATGATCTCACAACATGATTTCTAGATATGAGGATTATGTGAATAAGAAAAGGGTAGTCGAGTAATTTCTTAAAAAAAGGGAAATATGTAATTGATTTTTTTCTTTAGGGAATATGTAATAAGCCCTCTTAGGAGGGGAAATATGTAAAAATCCCTAAATACAATTACATGGTACAATGATAATAATAGAATAGTTCACATATTGGCAGATCGTAACATAAATCTTCATAAAAATCTAGGAGAAACTACCTCATAATCATTGTTGGTCGAATCCATAGGGCAGGCTTTTGCATATTTTCAACTTACTCAATAAACGAAGAAAATCTCTAGTATAAAAATTCCTGGCTTCCTAAATCATACCACACAATACACAAACAAAAATGAATATGATCTAAAAGAGAATTTCAACGAATAAGCATGGGGCAAAATAAAGTAATTACTTTTCATGGACCAGTTGACATTTCTTCGTCTGCAAGAAACAAATTAACTTATTAGATTTTAATTTCCATTTGATGTGATGATCTGGTTTATTTAGCAATATAACTGATTGAGTTAATTACTGTTTTCGTCCCTGTGGTTTGTCAAAAATCACTATTTCAGTCCATTAGTTTAAAAATAACGATTTCAGTCCCTGTGGTTTCACTTTCGTAACCATTTCAGTCCCTGTGGTTTCACTTTCGTAACCATTTCAATCCATTATTATGTTAAGTACAGGGACTGAAATGGTTACGAGGTGGACTGAAATGGTTACGAATATGAAACCACAGGGACTGAAATCGCAATTTTTAAACTAATGGACTGAAATAGCGATTTTTGATAAACCACAGGGACGAAAATAGTAATTAACTCTAACTGATTCAACCGAATCTCCTCCAACCAAAGATATTGTGGTCATTAAATACTGGTTTCACCAAAACCAAAACAACCAACACAAGTCGATGAACACCATTCAGTTTACGCACATATTAGAAGCTGAAAACAAAGCTTTAGACTGAAAATGGTGAAAGAGAAGCATGTTTAGCTACTTAAACACATCTGCCACGAATGGTTCACCATCGTTGTGCTGTGTATGAACGAAAACAGTGAAAAGGGGTTCATCGAAACCCTAAGGTAGTGTTTGGTATGCAAGAATGAGAGATGGAATGGAATGGATGATTACGAGGGAATGAAGAAAAGGGTGTTTGGTTGGTCAATAGAATGGAATCACCCATTCCAAAATCCATTCCATTCCCTCAAAATCATTCATTCCACCCCCATGTTTTTTTCCATTCCATCCCTCCTTGCACCATTCATCAACAACACCACAACCCACCACCTTTGCCACAACCCACCACCACCCACCACTGACGCCATCGTCGCCACCCGCCACCACCTCACCCCGACAGCCACCGTTGCCACCACCCACTCGCCACCGTCATCACCCACAGCTGCAACCAACCGCCAATGACACACGCCGTCGCCGCCCACCACCATCGTCGACGCCACCACCACCAACCGCCACCACCGCCACCAACCGCCACCTCTACTGCTACCCTCCACCAACGGCCACCTTGCCACCACCACCACTCGTTGTCGCCGCACCGCCACTCGCCACCACCACCACCACCCATCGCCGCCGCCGACACCCACCACCGCCACCTATAACCACCCACAATCGCTACCACCACCACCACTCACCGCTGATTTTATTACTCCGTTTTTCTTGCCTACCGAACAATACACAATAATAACTCATTCCATTCACACATGGTAACCAAACAAGACATGGAACGGTAATGATCCATTGCATTCCCTCGTCCATTCCATTACCTCGTCCATTCCATTCCTTCGTCCATTCCATTACCCCATACCAAACAGACCCTAACTGAAGTTTTCGAAACTGTGTTTGGACACCAGCTCACCACCATTTGTTGCAGGAGTTGCTATAAACAACCTCTATACCAACTTGCCAGATTTGTTTCCCACTTAGTTTTTTCCATCCTTTTTTATAGAAGGTTTGTTATACTATCTATCCTTAAAATTAGGAAGTTTTGTAAAAATTTGACTAAAGTATAAATAAATTGTTTAATCAACTATTTGACAATAGTTTTAATTTTTAAAATTTTAGAATGAAAATGTTATAGAACCTATTATTTAACATATTAAATGATTATATAGTATAGATTAGTTGTTATATTCTTCTTTAATCACTTGTACATTAAAGTATTATCTACTTGTACCTTTTAATCCGTGCGTCAATATTGAACAAGACAACTACCGAAACGTCGACAAAAATGTGTAGGTCGTAATGCTATCTTTGGATTTTTTTAAACAATATAGTTTATAAGATATGTCAAGAATAAGTCAAAAATATAAGTTTGTTGTAGAGGGGTGAATTGTAACTAATTATCTATAATTTTGTTAAATCCTTAGGGATTTAAGTGTAATAAGTTTAGGGGATAAAAAATAAATAGTGTTTAAAAAACCAAACTACCCTCATTTTAGGGGTCTTTCTATAAATAAAAGGAGGAAAAGTTCTTATTTTTTGGTTATCTTAAAATGCCATTGCCTCATGCATTATAATATAGTATAGATTAGTACTAAAAATGGGTTGGTTTTATGCCTTAATTGATGTAATTTATATGTTGCATTTTGTACACATCAAATACCCCCACACTTGAATCTTTGCTTGTCCTCAAGCAAAACTCTTTAAATGTGGCTTACACACCCAAATGGAATAGGGAGAGAAGAAGTTTTGTGGCTTATCTTGAGTGTTGAGAATCCAAGATCTTTATTTAATTTTGTTTTTATTTTATTTACAATCATATTCGTCATGATTTATTTAGATCGACTTATTAAGAAAAATTATTTATTTGGGCATAACATGCCTTTTTAAAATTCTATTTATTTATATACAAGTTCACATACCTCATAGGAGATCACTCAACACTCGGCCGAAGGTGTATTTTTGTGAAACACTCGATTCCGGCATGGGACTTACTTCTACCATATGCTTTCCAAGCGATCAAACCTCCTCCTTTTTAACTATAAACCATTGTAACTATCAAAAGGACTTTGGAAAGGGTTAGGCTTGGGCTAAGGGTAGGTGGTTTTTGGGTTAGTAGTTAGCGAAATGGCGAAAAGCGTAAAAAGCGTCGATTGTCGTAAAACTTGTTTTTTGTGACATTTATTCAAACTAAGCATATTCAAACAAGATTTTTGAGGAACTTGTTTGGTTATTGCAAAATTCTATAATTTTTTTTCATGTCATAAGATAACCGAGCTTTTTACTAAAACAAATGGGTTTGAAAGGAAAAGGGTTTTGGTGGGTAATGGGTGTTTGTTTTGCTGGTTTTTGAAACGAAAAGGTTTAGGCTCAAAGTGGTTAACTAGGGGGGTTTTAGGTAGTGAAGTAAAAAGAAGAAAAACAATGGTTTTGAAAAAAAAAGTTAGTCCTAATGCCCCCATCATTTACTTACTTGGGTTCAAGTTGGTAAGGACCGGGAATGTATCGTCTTGGCAAGTTCTAGAGTCGTAAGAACCAAGCGGCTGTTCACATAAGAAACAAAAATGAGCATTTAGTTTAAAGATGTATGCATGTATGCTCAATAAAGGCTCAAAACTCACTTATTGTGGGAATGAGTTTATAGTGTTAACAAGTATATATAATCAAATTTTAAAAAAGATTTGTCACGCCTTTTTATAATTTTCTTATTTGTTTCTTTTTATCACGACGCTATCGGTTGTAAATTTGTAAAAACATAACCTTTTTAGAAATTGTCATTCCCAAATTAAACCAAGACAAGTAAAAAAATATGAAATTTTTGAAAAGATTTGGGGTGATTAGCGGTTCCAATACGAGTTTTGTGTAAGGCTTGTTATTAGGACTTGAAAGATTCAAGGTTTTAGCTTCCCCCCACACTTAATTACATATTGTCCTCAGTGTGTCCAAAATAAGTTTTTAGGTTGATTCGAATGTGTAAAAGTGCATAAAAAACAAGTTTTTGTGTTACTGGGCACCTGGCCATGGGCCTGTGTGGTCCGTGCACGGCCCCATGGTCAAAGTGCCAGTAACAAAAATGAACAGAAGGCTGACCACGGGGCGTGTCCATTGGGCACGGGCCGTGGTCAGTTACCTGACCAAAAGTTTTTCTGCAGAGCGCTGGGCACGGGGCGTGTTGGGCTGGGCACGGCCCCCTTGCTGCAAATGCTGGGAAGCTGAAAAAGTTGTCGGAAGGCACTGTTTACGTGCATGGTGTGTGGTTTTAACATCCCTTTGGCGGTTTTCATCTTTTCTCGTTTGTTCAGCCATTATATAAGATCCAAACACCACACAATAACTTAAACCATCATATATTAGAGTGCAAGATACAAACGGTCCTAAAAATTAAAAATTAAAAATTACAAAAGTCCTAGAATTAGATAGATATGTCCTAATATGCAAGAAATTTTAAACCACAATGAAGTTCCACCCTAGATGTTTACATGTTAAAAACAACAAAAACCTGAAAATGATTTTCCGATGAATAAGGGCTCTTAGAACTTCAATCCGGAGGGTGTACCCCTCAAAAGTCATTGAGCATTTCCTCGATCTCCCTAGGGAGGAAGAGGAAGGGCTCATCTTCCGTATTTTTCATACGGGGGATGTGCGACGACCACCGGAATCTCGAGCAATTCGTTTAGAGGAGGTTTCGGAGGAAGGTCATCCCATCCGGTTGGGATAATGATTTCTTGCGCGAGGTTCCAATCTTCTTGAGGGAAGATCGGTTCCATGGGAGGCATCACAAGAATGTTCAACCTTTGGTGCAAAAGGTTGACTTATTGGAGGCAATTCTCCAATCCCACCGTCAAATAATTGATACGGTCGATGAGGGCCTCCTCCACTGATGTCATTTCATCGATGGCTTCCCTTAACGCATACACATAACGGACTAGGGTGGCTTCAATCGATGGTCTTCTTCCTCTCCGGTTGTTTCTTGAGCCTGTCGATGAGGTTCCACTTTTTTGGCTCGACATACTAAGAAAACAAAAGCGAAATTTCAAGAGAAAGAAACTTTAAATTTCACCACGGCCCCATGTCCATTGAACACGGGCCGTGTCCATTGAAGACGGGCCGTGCCCATTCCCCTGCAACATTTTTGAACTCAAGAACTCATAGCTTTAACTTGCCTTTTCTTTTGTCTTGAACATTTTTTAACAGAAATAACTTAAAGCAACACAATAAAACATTTGTTTATTGATAGTTTTTGGTTAAAACATTTATTTTGTATGAATAAAGCTTGAAGTTATGGAGCTTCAAGCTTTAATGGAGGTTTTAAGTTCTTTGGAGAAGAAGGGAAAGTGACCAAAGTGGCAAAGACAAGATGGTTTGAGGGAACCTTTTCAAGAACATACCTTTTAAGGTATATGTGAAAAATCCTAGGAGATCTCTATCTTTGGAATGGGTCCAAACATGCAGCACCAAGGCTGACTTTATAGAAAATGATAGCACACTGACCACGGCCCATTGCTAGTTGAGCACGGCCCTGTGGTTAGACAAGGTTCTGACACATTTGTCCGTATTAGAGACACGGGGGGTGGTAGCTTGAACACGACCCCATGGTGAGTTTTCCGGTGGGCACGGGGCGTGTCAACTGGGCACGGTCCCGTGGTTGGAGTTTTAATGAAATGTTGTCTTGCTTATCTCAAGGATTTCCCGTGATCGGGAGGTTCCTTACTGGAGGGAACAACACCGAAGTGCCGAATGTACCTTAGTTTCCTCCGTTTTATGCAACAACGCAAGAGGTTATCGGAAAGGGTAAAACCTAAACTACTTACCGGTGGGCGAAACAAACCTTTATTCTCCTTATCCGGGATCTTGTTAAAGAATGTATATGTCGAATCGCTCAGGTCTATGAGCGCATCAGTGGGGGCTGATGGAGAGTCCTTCGTGGCACAATCAACACAGGGACGACTATCGTTATTACTTTCACAAGAGGTTGAGGTACTTATGATGGCATCGATGTTGGTTATATCCGAATGTGATCCCAACATTTCTTCTTGATTTTTGTCTTGTGATGAATACCTCATTTTCACCATAAGCTCTATTTCCATTAATTTTCTGGGAATTCTTTCTTCCATTTGACATAATTCATTAGAGGTTATGTCGGTTGGAAGAGATGGTTGAGGGTATTCGGGCGGGTAATAGTGATCGTTTTTACTTTCGCCCATCAAAAGGTGATTACAGGAAAACGACGGGTCTAAATAGTGGGGATGAAAATTTAGAATATAGTATTTTAAATCATGAAATCCACCACATAGTTGACACCACTCACCATAAGAGTGGCGAAAGTAAAAATAATCAATATCATCCATGATTTTGTCAGATTTTACCAACTGTTGGGATCTTACGGTCCTGTTTTCAGTAACTGGAGATTGGACACGGGGGCGTGCTGGATGGATATGGCCCCGTGGTCCGCTATTGTCTGACTTAAAACATAATTGGTGATGTTGTTTATTGGACACGGGGGAGTGCAGAATGGACACGGCCCCGTGCTGTAGCCTGCAGAAAGCGCAAAATTTGCTAAAAATTGAGAAAAATCCTAAAAAAAGAAAAAATGCTAAAAAAGTAGGCTGTTGATTTTAAACTTTCTTAAAATCCTTGTGTCCCCGGAAACGGCGCCAAAAACTTGGTGTGCGTGAAGCGTGGTAGATTTTATTAATATTTTAAGTTTGTTTTCGCATTAGTCAAGTTTTAAATTTATAAAACACGATATTGTACTAACACTAAACACACACTAGGGCAAGTGCACCCATCGCGAGCGTAGTATAGTGTTGGTAAGATACCGAAGTCATCCAAGGACACAAGAGCTTTTAATACCGGTTTATTATCAACGTTTAATCGATCTAATTTTTTTAGAAAAGTTTTTAAACAAGAAAGTAAATCTAAAAATTAAAAGATAAATAAAATGAAAAACAAATTGACAAGATAGAATCACTTGGATCCAACTCCTCTTTAATGTACCCTTTGATGATTTTCGCACTTTCAGACTTTTTAAAAGATTATCTTAGTTATAGTAGTAGGCCCCTCTTTTGAAGGTGACGTTACCCTCAACCCAGTGGTTTGAGTCTGCAGGGATACAATCCCAAAGGGTCGGAATATTGAAAGATAATTAAATAAGTTATTAATGCGAAAAGTGGTAGGCCCCTCTTTTGAAGGTGACGTTACCCTCGGCTAAGTGGTTTGAGTCAGCAAGGATACAATCCCAAAAAGTCGGTTTAAAGTTTTAATAGTAGTTTACATATGAGTAGTTCAAGCTATTCGCACCCCCGCCATCCAATACCTTTGGGGCATTGAAGGAGGTCCTAGTAAGCTTGAACCAAGTCCTCGCAGGATCTATACACTGAACGAGACAAGAACTTTACCAAACCACCCTTCTAACCCCCTTCCAAGTAGTTAACGCGCTTTATATAGACCATAAAGACACGAATGAGCAAATCAATGACATCATGAAGAAATGGTAAAGAAAATTCACTTTCAACATAAGAAATTAGTTATTAAAGTCATTAATACATACCCAATTAAAAAGTGCCGAAAGATTAAAAATCAAAAGTAATACATTAAAGACTTGTCTTCACCAAGTGATGTAAGAGATTAGCTAAGCATGGCCTTTGATTGACAAGAACTCTTACTATCAATCTTGAATCCCGAGAATACTACACACTCAAAAGATGAAAGATGGATGATGGTGGTGGGTGTTGGTGTTGTAGTGGTGGTGGAGTGGTGGCAAAGTAAAAGAGAAGTGATTTGCCAAGGGATGCTTTTGAAGTGAACCAAGAACCCCTATTTATAGCCAGAATAGTAACCCGGCCACGACCCCGTGTCCATTTGGCGTGGCCCGTGGCCAGCTCCTTCTCTTCCTTCATTAGTTGCAGCTATCAGGAGAGGGCCCCACATGACCCCGTGGCTTCTAGACACAGCCCCGTGGTCAACTCTTTGCTGTACTATCAAGATTCTGCAAATTTGAGAGTTGACCACGCCGCATGGTGAGCTGGGCATGGCCCCGTGGTGGGCGTAGAAGCTTCTGCTGGTCTTGTCTTTTTGTGTGAGGTCTGACCACGGCCCATGCCTGGCTGGGCACGGCCCCATGGCCAGCTACTGTTTTCTTGTTTTTGTCTTGGGAGATGCTGCCAAGGGGTCTGGCATGTCACGTTATTCATTCTTCTTGTATTTATGTTGGTTTGTGGCTGCTTATTCGTTCCTTTTGTTCTTTTAATCTCATTTGGTCCTGTAAATTCAAAAGGAAGAAAGAAACGCGATTTTTCCAACATTAGTACTAAAAAAAGGTTGGTTTTATGCCTCTATTGATGTAATTTATATGTTGCATTTTGTACACATCAGTCACACACTTGAAGGTTTCTTGGAACCTTATCAAAACAAAAAAGTTTAGAGGGTGTTTGCACCTCTAAACTCATGACAATCCACCATACACAAGCTCCTTAGTCATAGGCTTGACTAGAAGCAAGATAGATGTAAAATTGTACAGGTTTAAAATAGTTTATAAAGATGTAAGTAAAAGTTCTTCCAAAACAGAAAGTGTTAAAGAATATGTGGACCAAACCTCTGCAGTTTGCAAGAAGAAGACTGTTTGTTTTTTAACGTATGTGTTAAAATAATAGATGACAACAGTTTAATATTTCAGTTTATTATCAGGTTATGACAACTTATTTTTAATTTTTATTGTTAAGTATTCATTTTCTTATATGTTGTTATAATGTGCATGTGTGAATGGGCTGCTGTATGGAGATAATGGGGCTGATGGGCTATTTGGCGTGGGCTTACGATTGTTGTTGGAAGTCATGTGGGCTGCTGGAAGTCTTAAATCAGTTTGTTATAGTAAACTGTTGGACCTTTTATATCGCTAGTGTCTTTGGCTCAACTATTCATTCAGAGATATTTTCTTTCACAACTGTTCTCTCGTTTCTCTCTCTAGAAGCTTCAGTTAGGGTTCTGTATTTTTAACTCTGATTTGCCTTGAATCAGTGTTTAGGTGTGAGATCTTGTGAGTGTTAGTGGTGGTCATCATGTTGATGATCATTATAGTTGAGAGTTGAGAGTTGTTGGCTGTATTGTCTCTGATTTTAGGTTGTATCGTCTGTAATCTCAGAAGAGTTTTGGATAATAAACACTTTGGTTTGGGTTTATTGATTATAGTCTCTGATATTGTCTTGTTGACATGGTATCAGAGCTTTGATTGCTCTTGGGAGTTTGTCAGTGATATTTGGGTTTCAATCATCGTTCCGATCATTGTTCCACTGTGTATTCTTGGTAGATCTGCCTGTTTTCTGGTGGATCTAGGTGTTTGTCTTGCTGTCGTTCTTGATCTTGAAGAGTTGCTGCCTCGGAATCTGTGTCATTCGAGTTGCAGAAACCCTAAGTCTAGGGTTTGTGAATCGATTTGAGTGTTGGTGAACTTTATTGTTTGCCGACATCGGAGCCGTGTGTTGTGACTGCTTGGAAAGGATTATTGGAAGTTGCCAATTTGATTAAGGTTCAATCCTTGAAGATTGTAAAACCCTAATCAGATTTGGAGGAACCCTGACTCGGGTTCATCTTCTTGGTGAGATCTTTCCTTGTTATAATTCTGTTTTTCCGTTTTTCTGCATTTAGGCATTCTTGTTGTCAGGGTAGTTGGACCGGTTTGATTGATTAGGACACAGGAAGGGTACATCCTGTTGCATTTAGGCATTCTTATTGCTGCTGTTATATTATGTGTTTCTTGTTGTTGTTGTGTACATCTTATTGCATTTAGGCATTCTTATTGTTGCTGTTATATTATGTGTTTCTTGTTGTTGCTGTCTATCTCTGGTTGCTAGATTGTGTCTAGGTCAGAGGCTCCCTTGATAAGACTTGCAGAGGCACCTTTGAGTGATGAACCTCTGATCTGGTCCCTGTCAAGGTTTCGCCTTAGTTGTTTTCTGATTTTATTGTGTGGTAGTTCTGTACTCTTGTTGATACTTTATGTTTAAGTGTTTCTTGATTGTTACCTGTTTTTGTGTTTACAATGGTTGATGGACCTGTTATCACAAGTGGTGGTCCTGGTTCTAGTGATCCACCACCTGAGACACTTGTGAGTAAACTTGATGCAAGTGGCCCTTTGTACTTGCATCCATCTGATTCAAGTAACTTGACAATTGTTTCTATTAAACTACAAGGGTCTGAAAACTACACAGTTTGGTCTAATGCTATGCAACTTGCCTTACAAGTTAAAAATAAGTGGGGTTTTATAGATAAAAGTTGTGTTAAATTAAAAACAATGATGTCTTGTCAAGGCAATGAGATAGGTGCAATTCAATAGTGTTAACCTGGATTTTGAACTCTATTAGTGAGGATTTATACATGGGGCATGTTTTTTCTAAACTTGCTTGTGATGTCTGGACTGATTTGAAAGAAACATATAACAAGATTGATGGGTTTGTTGTCTTTGATCTGTATCAAAAGATTAATTCCTTTACTCAGAATGGGTCTACTGTTTCTGAGTATTATCATAAGTTGAATATAATGTGGAGACAATTAGATCAAATATTGCAATTGTCTGCCTGTACTTGTGATGCTGCCAAAGATTTTAATGGGTTTCATCATATGATCAAGGTAATGCAGTTTTAATGGGTTTAGATAGTGTCTATCAAGGGGTTAGAACTAATCTGTTGACGAAAGAAACTTTACCTACAGTGAAAGAGGCATTTGCTATAGTTTCTAGAGAGGAATCTCATAGAAATTATAGTAGTGTTAGTAAAAAGAATCAAAGTTTGGTGTTTGTGTCTAAAGTTAATCAACCTCCTTAGTTTAAGAAAACAAACAAAGTTTCAAATCAAAACCTTAAGTGTACTCACTGTAACAAGATAGGACATTCCGTTGATAAGTGTTTTGAAATCATTGGATATCCTTCATGGATGAAACCAAGAGGCAGTCAAGGAAAACGGGCAACTGCAAGTAGTAACAATAGTATTGATAATTGTGAAGCTGTTGTTAATACTCTAACTAGTGATCAAATTACTAGGTTGTTAAGGTTGTTCAGTGACAAGTCTAATGAAGGTCATCAAAGTTGCAATGTGTCAGGTTATTGTCATACTATGTTTTGTTTTTCTAATAGTCTAGATGAACAGAATAAAACTGGTTGGATAGTGGACTCGGGAGCTAATCAACACATGATTAGAGATGAAACTGGTTTAACTAATATGGTTAATGTATCCGAATTTGATATTAAAATAAAACATCCAAATGGAACCAATGCTTTAGTCACTAAAATTGGAAACTTAAAACTAGATGATAAGGTTGTTTTAAAAGATGTGTTTGTTGTTCCTGAGTACAACATTAACCTAATTTTTGTTCATAAGTTAGCTAAAGATAATAAGGTGTATGTAGGGTTTGATGAAAACACTTGTTTTATACAGGACTTGTTAACCAAGAAAGTCCTGGTGACTGGTAGTCAATTTGATGGGTTATATTTTTGTGGCAGTCCATATGTATCTAACAAGGTGTGTTATAATAGCATTAGTGTGTCTAACCTATCGCATGCAAGGTTTGGTCATCCGTCTGATGATGCTTTAAGTGTTTTTAAACACAAGTTAAATGTTAAAGTTGAGGTTACCAAACCTTGTGAAACGTGTCAAAGGGCTAAGCAACATCGTGAACCTTTTATGTTGAGTAATCATTCAACTTCAGAACTGGGGGAACTTGTACATATTGTGATATTGATGTATGGGGTCCTTACAAGGTTCATAGGAAGGCTTCAAGTTCTTCTTGACTATTGTTGATGACTACTCAAGAGCTGTATGGATATTTCTTATGAAGTCTAAATAAGAGGTTTTTTGAAAATGTGTTCGAGTTTGTTAATATAATAAAAACCCAGTTCAAAAAAGATGTTAAGTGTTTGAGAAGTGATAATGGAACTGAATTCATTAATCATCAAATGAATAATTTTTGTAAAACTAAAGGTATTTTGCATCAGACTTCATGCACATATATTCCACACCAGAATAGGGTAGTTGAACGTAAACATAGGCATTTATTGAATGTTGCTAGGGCATTATTATTTCAAAGTTGTGTGCCTGTTAGATTTTGTCTGATTGTGTGTTAACAACCGCTTATTTGATCCATAGGACTCCCTCTTCGGTGATAGGTGGTAGGACTCCGTATGAGATCGTGTATGGGTTTGAACATTTTTTAGATCATTTGAGAGTGTTTGGTTGTCTGGGGTTTTGTACCGTTTTGAATAAGCATGATAAACTCAGCAGTAGAGCTGAAAAGTGTGTATTTTTAGGATATTCAAATGAAAAGAAGGGCTATAAAATGTTTAGCCTGGATAATAAAACCGAATTTTTTTCGAGAGATGTTAAATTCTTTGAATCCGTCTTTCCATTCAAAGATAAAAATATTTCAAACTCTATTAATGAAACTGGTAACATTGATGTCACAAACATTATTATTTTTTTTGACATATATGAAATCCCAGAAAGCCAAACATTCGAAGCTCTCAATGATGAAACAAATCAAGACCAAAATAGGTCAGGGACACATGGGTCTCAAAGATCTGTGTTAGGAAGTACTGATACTGTAGGCGAGGCTCAAGTTGAGCAGCCTGGTATAGGTAGTACCAACGTTGATCAGGCTGAGCATGTGATGACTGACAATGCTGAGGGTTAAAATTCTGAGGGAATTAATACTGATCAAGTAGAGGTCCAGGCTACACCTAGGAGATCGACTAGGATTTCTACTTTACCTAGAAACCTTAGTGACTATATTGTTGAGGGGAAAGTAAAGTATGGTTTAGAAAAGGTAATTAATTACTCAAATTTGTCACCGGAGTATAAGTTTTTTACTGTTGTCCTTGATAAAAGCTGTGAACCTAAAACTTTTAATGAGGCTTATAATGATCCTAATTGGGTATCAGCCATGAATGAAGAGATGGAAGCTCTTCATAGGAATGATACCTGGGATCTAGTTGATTTGCCTGCTGGTAGAAGTGTTGTAGGATGTAAGTGGATTTACAAAATTAAATATAAGTCCATTGGGGAGATAGAAAGGTTTAAGGCCAGGCTTGTTGCTAAAGGTTATAGTAAAAAACAAGGTGTTGACTTTGATGAAACATTTTCTCCTGTTGTGAAACTTGTAACTGTTAGATGCATTATATCTATTGCTGTTCAAAATGATTGGAAATTGTTTCAGTTAGATGTTAATAATGCGTTCTTATATGGTAGTTTAAATGAAGATGTGTATATGTCTTTGCTTGATGGGTATTTTTCTAAAGATGAAAAACGTATATGTAAATTAAAGAAATCGCTGTATGGATTAAACCAGGCTCCGAGAATGTAGAATGCAAAGCTGGTTGCTGTGTTATGTGAATTAGGATTTAGTCAAAGTAAATGTGACCATTCATTGTTTTACAAAATTGACAAAGATGTTACCTTATATTTATTAGTATATGTTGATGACATAGTAATTACTGGCAGTTCTGTTTTAAAGATTGATGCTATAAAATACCATCTTAGATATAAGTTCTTAATTAAAGATCTAGGAGAATTAAAGTATTTTCTTGGGATAGAAGTCATTAGATCTAATACCGGTGTGTGTTTGTTCCAATGGAAATACTGCTTAGAGTTACTAACAGAGTCTGGCATGAGTGGTTGCAAACCTGTTAGTAATCCAATAGAGTAGAATCATGTAGTAACATCTTTGTGTACAGAAAATAGTGATTTAGTTGATAACATTACTGGTTATCAAAAACTAGTTAGAAAGTTAATCTATCTTGCTCATACTAGACATGATATATCATACACAGTGCATTTCTTGAGTCAGTTTATGCATAGTCCTACCAATGGTCACTTAAAAATTGCTTTTCGATTGTTAAGATACTTGAAACATGCTCCTGGAAAAGGGGTTTTGTTTCGTAAGGGGTTAGTATCAACTCTTACTGCATATGCCGACTCAGATTGGGCAAAATGTTTGCATACTAGAAAGTCGATAACTGGGTTTTGCATATTTTTGGGCAACTCCTTAGTGTCTTGGAAGAGTAATGATGGGTTGGTAAATTTCCAAAGCTTAACGTGTTTAATCTTACCAATTTATGCGAAATTGAGTTTTAGAATACACTACTTTGATATGGTTTGTATTTTGCAGGCCTTGACATGTTTAAGGTGTATTTTAAAAGCTTAACGGAGCTTGGGAATGAAGTTAGGAAGAACGGGAGCGAAAAACAGAGCTAAACGGCGCAAACCGGACAAAGACTTCAGAGACCGGCGTCCCAGACGCCCAGACCAGCGTCCCAGACGCTGGTCCCAGCGTGAAATTGGGGAAACTTTTCTTTTGAAGAATTTTGAACCCATTTTTCGAAGGGGGGACACACACACTCCATTCTAGACATCCAAAGGCGATTTTTAGAGATTTTCGAAGGTTCCATTTGATCCATTATCATATTCCATCAAGTTTTGAAGATTAATCATCAACCATGAGTGGCTAATTTCTTCAAGATCATCCCCGGGTGAAAGGTTGTGAGTTTTCTAGGGTTTGATTTTTCATGCTTTGGTTTGATATAAACATTTTGTAATCTTTTGATTGAAATTGTGCGGATTGATTGTTAGTATTGTTTTGAACTCGAAATTGTTAAGATTTTCTTGCATCATTGACATTGAGAGATGATTACTACTATGAGTTTTGATTCGTGCTAGGGTTTGTTCATTGTTCTTGATTTATAAAACATACAATTATCTTTAATTCATATTGTGAAGGTTTTCTTGCACCATTTGCGTATGTTAGATGATTGTTGATGTCTACAATTAGGTTTTCAATTTACAAACTCAAGAAATCATTGGTGTTCATAAAATAATCAAACCGTTCATGCTAAATAACTCTAGATACTTATTAATCCAAAACCCGGGTGTGATTTGTGTTTACGTATCTTACTTTAAACCATCAATTACAATTCCGTGCATTTGTTTAAGTTCTTGTTAGCTAGTAATTAAAACCAAATTGTCGGTTCATTCCGACCCATTTTCTTAACAAACAAAATTCATAAAAACAATCTAGTAAGCTTCATAATTGTGACAAACCTTTAAAATCAATCAAGTCCATTCGCAAACCACAAACTCTTCGTGGTTCGACCCCGTACTACCATTAACTCATAATTAAGGGTAATTCGGGCTTATAAATATTATCTTTGACCGGAGCGCGACACTCCGATCAAGTAAAAAGCAAGCTACAGTATCTCGATCTTCAGCGAAAGCTGAATATCGATCTATGTGTGCCGCAACTTGCGAAGTAATTTGGTTAAAAAATGTATTGCAAGAGTTGGGTATTGTTGCAAGGTTGCCAGTTAAGTTGGTTTGTGATAATACAGCCGCACTATCAATTGCTGCAAATCCTGTGTTTCACGACAAGACTAAACACTTCAAAGTTGACTTGTTTTTTTAAGATATTTAATCTCTAAAGGGGTTATAAAGCCAACAGGAGTTGGTTCAAAGGATTAACTTGCAAACTTAATGATAAAGGGTTTGTTAATTGGTCAACATGATGATCGGTGTTCAAAGATTCACATGCATAATGTGTTTGGGTATTAAATTGAGGGGGGTGTTAAAATAAAAGAAGACAACAGTTTAATATTTCAATTTATTATCAGGTTATGACAACTTCTTTTTAATTTTTATTTTTAAGTATTCATTTTCTAATATGTTGTTATAATGTGCATGTGTGAATGGGCTGCTGTATAGAGATAATGGGGCTGATGGGCTGTATGGCGTGGGCTTACGGTTGCTGCTAGAAGTCATATGGGCTGCTGGAAGTCTTAAATCAGTTTGTTATAATAAACTATTGGACCTTATATATCGCTAGTGTCTTTGGCTCAACTTGGTGCGTAGTCGAGTGTTATATTTATTAGGTGTATATTTTAAGCCCCTTTAACACTTTTTAGTCAAGTTTTAAATTTATAAAACACGATATTTACTAACACTAGACACACATATGGGCAAGTGCACCCATCGAGAGCGTAGTATAGTGTTGGTAAGATACCGAGGTCGTCCAAGGACACAAGAGCTTTTAGTACCGGTTTATCCTCAACGTCTAATCAAATCAAAAAGTTTAGAAAAAATGTTTTAAACTAAAAAAAATAAAAACTAACTAAAATGCTGAAAATAAAAATGAAAAGAAAAAAAAGATAGACAAGATGAATCACTTGGTTCCGACTCGTATCTAGTGTAACCTTTGATTATTTCCGCACTTTTGCACTATTTTAAGAGATTATCTTAGTTATTGTAGTAGGCCCATCTTTTGAAGGTGACGTTACCCTCACCCCAGTAGTTTGAGTCAGCAAGGATACAATCCTAAAAGGGTGGATTATTGGAAGATAATTAATTAAGTTATTAATGCAAACTATGGTAGGCCCCTCTTTTGGAGGTGACGTTACCCTCGACTAAGTAGTCTGAGTCAGCAGGGATACAGTCCTAAATAGCCGGGTTATAGTATTAATAGTAGTTAACTTATGAGGGGATCAAAGAGTTTGGACCCCCGCCATCCAATACCGCTAAGTATTGAAGGAGGTCCTACTAAATTTGACCCAGGTCCATTGCAGGACCTCTAAACGCTGAACAATGGCAAGACCTTTACCAAACCGTTCCCTTAACCCCCGACCAGGTAGCCAACATACCTCCATATAGACCGTGGAGATATGAATGGTGAAAATCTTTTATTTTATATAGACAGTAAAATAATTTCAAGACACCACGGACAAACGATAAAGAAAGATCACCTTCAACATAAGCAACTAGTTATTAAAGTCATTAATACGAAACCAAATAAAAAGTGCGAAAAGATTAGAAATAAAAAGTATTACACTAGACACTTTGTCTTCACCAAGTGATGTAAGAGACTTAGGCAAACATGGCCTTGATTGTCAAGAACTCTTACGATCAATCTTGGATCCCGAGACGACTCACACACTCTACGATGGACAATGGATGATGGTGGTGGATGATAGTGTTATAGTGGTGGTGGGTGGTGGGTGAAGTATGAGAGAGGTGGTGTGCCAAGGGATGGTTTGAGCTTGAGCCAAGCACTTCTATTTATAGGCTGAACAGAAGCTCAGGCACGGCCCCGTGTCCACATCCTTCTCTTTCTTCATTTAATGCAGCTTTGTCTTATTAGTTGACCACGCCCCCGTGTCCGCTGAGCACGACCCCGTGTGCAGAAGAATCTTTGTACTATGAAGATTTGCCTAGATTGTGCGAATCTTATAGTTGACCACGGCCCCGTGTCCGCTGAGCACGGCCCCGTGGTGGGCAATAGAAGCTTCTACCACTTTGTCTTTTCTGCTGACACTTGGGCACGCCCCCGTGCTGGCTGAGCATGGGGCGTGTTCAGGCTTTTGATTTCTTGTTTTGCTTGAGAAGATGCTGTCGTGGGGTTGGGCATGTCACGTCTTGTTCCTTTTCTTGTATTTATGTTAGATTTTGATGTCTTTTTGCTTCTTTTGTTAATTTGAGCTCATTTAATCCTGAAAATACAAAAGGAAGACAAAAGCACACTTTTTCCAACATTAGTACTAAAAAAGGGTTAGTTTTATGCCTCATTTGATGAAATTTATATGTTACATTTTGAACACATCAAATACCCCCACACTTGAATCTTTGCTTGTCCTCAAGCAAAACTCTTTAATATGTGGCTATTACACTCCCAAATGGAATGGGTAGAGAAGAAGGTTTTTTGGGCTTGTCGTAGAGTGTCGGGATTTCCAAGATTCTTTATTTAATTTTATTTTTATTTATTTACAATCCTATTCGTCATGATTTATTTAAAACTCTTAATAAGATAAATTACTTATTAGGGCATAACATGCCTTTGCAAAATTCTATTTATATACAAGTTCACATACCTCACGGGGATCACTCAACACTCGGCCGAAAATGTATTTTTGTGGATCACTCGAGAGCGGCATGGAACTTACTCCTACCATAGGCTTGCCAAGCAATCAATCCTCCTCCTTTTTAACTTATATACCTTTGTAAATATCAAGAGGACTTTGTGGGTGAAGGGTTAGGCTTGGGTTAAAGGTAGGTGGTTGGGTTGGTGGTTAGTAGAAAAAAAAAGCGAAAAAGCGTAACAAGTGTCGGTTTTCGTAAGACTTTCTATTTTTGTAACTTTTGTTTTGATGAAGCTATTATTCAAACCAAGTTATTTTTGATGAACTTGTTTGTTTATTTTCTTTTGCTTCATCCTCAACAAAAAATATTTTTTTTTATTGAAAAGTCATACGAAAAATCGAACTTGTTACTAAAACAAAGGGTTAAAAATAAAAAGGTTTTGGTGGGTAAAAGGGTGTTTGGTTTGGGTTATGAAATGAAAAGGTTTAGGCTCAAAGGGGCTAACTAGGGAGATTTTGGGTAGGTGGTAAAAAAAAAGAAAAATAATGGTGTAGAAATAAAAAGGGTTAGTCCTAATGCCTCCATCATTTACTTACTCGGGTTTAAGTTGGTAAGGACCGGGAATGTATCGTCATGGCAAGTTCTAGAGTCGTAAGAACCATGCGGCTATTCACACAAGAAACGAAAAATGAGCATTTAGTCTAATGATATGTAATTGTATGCTCAATAAAGGCTCAAAACTCACTTTTGTGGGAATGGGTTTTTATGTGATCAAGTATATATAATCAAATTATAACTAAGCTTGTCATGCCTTTTCATAATTTTCTTATGTTGGTTTTTTTTTATCACGACGCTATCGGTTGTAAATTCGTAAAAATATAACTTTTTGAGAACTTGAATTTCCCGAGTTAAACCTAGACAAGTAAAAAAATATATATATATATATTTTTTTTGAAAATTTTTTTGGGGTGATTAGCGATTCCAATAGAGTTTTGTGTAAGGCTTGTATTTAGGACTTGTAAGATTCAAGGTTTTAGCATCCCCCCCACACTTAAATTACACATTGTCCTCAATGTGTCCCAAAAATAAGTTTTTAGGTTGATTGAATGTGTAAAAAGGTGTAAAAAGCAAAAATTTTGTGTTACTGGGCGCTGAACACGGCCCCGTGTTGTCCGGGCACGGCCCCGAGTTCAAGTACCAGTAACAAAATTAAAACAAGAGAAACAGAAGTCTGGACACGGGGGCGTGTTGGGTGAAGACGGCCCGTGTCCAGTTACCTGAGCTGGGTCTTTTTCTGCAGACTGTGCAGCACAGGGCCGTGTTGGGTGGACACGGCCCGTGCCGAACTTTCTGTAAACGAAGAAATTTGTCGGACGGTTCTGTTTTCCTGTATGGAGTGCTGGTTCAAGTTTCCCTTGCATCCTTTACCATCTCAAGTGTGTTTTATTCATTTCAACACCATCCAAAACACCAAATTAACTAAAACCATCATTCATTAATCATAGAGAGAATTACATAATAGTCCTAAAAATTAAAATATTAGCTAGTTAGGTCAAAGGAACACAAGAAATCCAAGAAGTTTCTAGCCTACTATTTATTCTACTAGCAAAATTTCCGAAAAGATAGATCTCTCGGTTAAAAGTGGCTTGACAACTTCTTCCTCCGGGTATGGGCTCCTCATACATCGGCGAGCCACTCTTCGATCTCCCTAGGGAGAAGAAAAGCGGGCTCATGAGCATTGGGTTGAGGAGGTGTAACTTCCACCGGAATTTCTTGGAGTTCTTCAAGAGGAGGATCCGCCGGAATGTCGTCCCAACCGGTAGGATTTTGAATTCCAAGTGCGAGGTTCCAATCCTCTTGAGGGAGGATTGGTTCCATAGGAGGTGTTACCAGGATGTTTAACCTCTGGTGCAAGAGGTTTATTTCCCGGAAACTGTTTTCCAACCCCACCGAGAGATAGTTTATACGGTCAATGAGGACCTCCTCCACTGAAGTCATCTCGTCAAGTGCTTCACGTAGTGCCATTACGTATCTTACGAGAGTTGCTTCAATCGATGGCCTCCTTTCTCGTCGACTGTTCCTTGAGTGTGCAGAAGAGGTTCCGCTGTTTTAGCTAGACATTCTATGAAAACAAACCAAAAATAGTTCGTTTTAATGAAACAGTACCACGGGCACGGCCCCGTGCTCAATGAGCACGACCCCGTGTTCAACTTTCTGCAGATTTTTTTGGAACAAGGAATCTTGGGGTTTCAAATTATTTTCTTGACTTAAGAAGCTTTTTGAGCAGAAATAACTTAAAACAATGTTGTGTAACTTATTTCTAACAAGATTCCTTGAACAAAAACTCAATAAACATCACAACAAAGCTTGAAATCAAGCTTTAATGGAGTCCTTGGTGCAAGAAAGATGAAGAAGAAGGCAATAGATAAAAGAGGAAAGGACAAGATGCTTGTAGGAACCTTCTTTTAGAACATACCTAGGATGGTAAGTCAGAAAATCCTTCCAAATCTCTGTCCCTAGATGGTCCAAATGTGCAGGGTTCTTGGCTGCATTTATAGAAAACGACAGCGTGCTGGACACGGCCCCGTGTGCAGGCAAGATCCTGACACGTTTTGTCCGTATTCTGACAAAAGTCAGAAGGGAATCTTTTGGTGGACACGGGGGCGTGTTGACCTGGACACGGCCCGTGTCGGAAGGCTGATTTATGAAGTGCGTCTATTTTCAAGGAACTTTTCCGGATCGGGTGGTTCCTTACTGGATGGAACAACCCCAAAGTGCCTAAGATACCTTAATTGTTCTAGATTAAGACGAGAACGCAAGAGGTTGTCGGTGAGGGTGATTCCTATGCTATAAGTAGGTGGACAAGTCCAACCCTTTTCCGGGCTCTCGTTAAAGAAGGTGTATGTCGAATCGCTCAGGTCTATGTATGCATCGAACGAAGTCGATGGGGAGTCCTTCACGGCACAATCGACACAGGGACGACTATCGCTCAAGTCCTCACTAGAGTTAGAAGTATCATTGGAAACAATGAAGTTGTTTGAATGCGTTTCCAACCTTTCTTCTTGGTTATTGTATTGGAAAAGATTATTGAAATCTTCCCTAAGTTCTTTTAACCAATTAAAAATTAGATCTTCTAGTTGAAATAATTCATCGAGAAGCATTTCTCCTAAAATATCCGGTTGGACGCATTCGAGGGAGCGATAGGGATTATTTTTACTTTCGCCCCTCTTAAGGATACTAGGAAATGATGGGTCTATATAGTGGGGTTTATAATTTAGAAAAAAAAAAACATTCTAATTCTTTATGGTTACCACCACATAATTGACACCACATAGTACCATAAGAGTGCCGAAAGTAAAAATTATCAGTATCACTCATGGTTGTGTCCGAAATTACCAACCGTCGGGATCTTACGGTTCTGTTTTCAGTAACTGAAACTTGGGCACGGGGGCGTGTTGAGTGGGCACGGCCCCGTGTTCAGCCTACTGTCTGACTTAAAACAGGATTGCCAGTTCCAATGATTGGGCACGGGGCGTGTTCAGCGGGCACGGCCCGTGCTGAGTTCTGCAGAAGCTGAAAAATTAAGAAAAATCCTAAAAAAAATGAAAAATAAGAAAAACGATTAGGCCGTTGATTCCTAACTTTCTTAAAATCCTTGTGTCCCCGGCAACGGCGCCAAAAACTTGGTGCGTAGTCGAGTGTTATATTTATTAGGTGTATATTTTAAGCCCCTTTAACACTTTTTAGTCAAGTTTTAAATTTATAAAACACAATATTTACTAACACTAGACACACATATGGGCAAGTGCACCCATCGAGAGCGTAGTATAGTGTTGGTAAGATACCGAGGTCGTCCAAGGACACAAGAGCTTTTAGTACCGGTTTATCCTCAACGTCTAATCAAATCAAAAAGTTTAGTAAAAATGTTTTAAACTAAGAAAAATAAAAACTAACTAAAATGCTGAAAATAAAAATGAAAAGAAAAAACAGATAGACAAGATGAATCACTTGGTTCCGACTCGTATCTAGTGTAACCTTTGATTATTTCCGCACTTTTGCACTATTTTAAGAGATTATCTTAGTTATTGTAGTAGGCCCCTCTTTTGAAGGTGACGTTACCCTCACCCCAGTAGTTTGAGTCAGCAAGGATACAATCCTAAAAGGGTGGATTATTGGAAGATAATTAATTAAGTTATTAATGCAAATTATGGTAGGCCCCTCTTTTGGAGGTGACGTTACCCTCGACTAAGTAGTCTGAGTCAGCAGGGATACAGTCCTAAATAG
This sequence comes from Helianthus tuberosus, assembly GCA_030545235.1. Classification (NCBI taxonomy): domain Eukaryota; kingdom Viridiplantae; phylum Streptophyta; class Magnoliopsida; order Asterales; family Asteraceae; genus Helianthus; species Helianthus tuberosus. The sequence goes on from JARYGA010047632.1 coordinate 36,966, forward strand.
CCAGGTTATAGTATTAATAGTAGTTAACTTATGAGGGGATCAAAGAGTTTGGACCCCCGCCATCCAATACCGCTAAGTATTGAAGGAGGTCCTACTAAATTTGACCCAGGTCCATTGCAGGACCTCTAAACGCTGAACAATGGCAAGACCTTTACCAAACCGTTCCCTTAACCCCCGACCAGGTAGCCAACATACCTCCATATAGACCGTGGAGATATGCATGGTGAAAATCTTTTATTTTATATAGACAGTAAAATAATTTCAAGACACCACGGACAAACGATAAAGAAAGATCACCTTCAACATAAGCAACTAGTTATTAAAGTCATTAATACGAAACCAAATAAAAAGTGCGAAAAGATTAGAAATAAAAAGTATTACACTAGACACTTTGTCTTCACCAAGTGATGTAAGAGACTTAGGCAAACATGGCCTTGATTGTCAAGAACTCTTACGATCAATCTTGGATCCCGAGATGAGTCACACACTCTACGATGGACAATGGATGATGGTGGTGGATGATGGTGTTATGGTGGTGGTGGGTGGTGGGTGAAGTGTGAGAGAGGTGGTGTGCCAAGGGATGGTTTGAGTTTGAGCCAAGCACTTCTATTTATAGGCTGAACAGAAGCTCGGGCACAGCCCCGTGTCCAGTGGGCACGGCCCCGTGTCCACATCCTTCTCTTTCTTCATTTAATGCAGCTTTGTCTTATTAGTTGACCACGCCCCCGTGTCCGCTGAGCACGACCCCGTGTGCAGAAGAATCTTTGTACTATGAAGATTTGCCTAGATTGTGCGAATCTTATAGTTGACCACGGCCCCGTGTCCGCTGAGCACGGCCCCGTGGTGGGCAATAGAAGCTTCTACCACTTTGTCTTTTCTGCTGACACTTGGGCACGCCCCCGTGCTGGCTGAGCACGGGGCGTGTTCAGGCTTCTGATTTCTTGTTTTGCTTGGGAAGATGCTGTCGTGGGGTTGAGCATGTCACGTCTTGTTCCTTTTCTTGTATTTATGTTAGATTTTGATGTCTTTTTGCTTCTTTTGTTAATTTGAGCTCATTTAATCCTGAAAATACAAAAGGAAGACAAAAGCACACTTTTTCCAACATTAGTACTAAAAAAGGGTTAGTTTTATGCCTCATTTGATTAAATTTATATGTTACATTTTGAACACATCAATGCTCTTCTTCTTTCATTGCTTTGATTCCAAAAGTTAAAAACCCCTCGGGGTTTAATGAATTTAGGCTCATCAACCTCCTGGGTGTATTAGTAAGATTATCTCAAAATGTCTTACAGAGAGATTAAAACAAGTTAAGAAGTCGACTATTTCGGATAATCAATCGGTGTTTTTAAAGAATCAAAACATTATTGATGGCTGGTGTGCGTTAGGTGTAATACGTTTTTTATTAATATTTTAAGTCCATTTTACGCATTAGTCAAGTTTTAAATTTATAAAACACGATATTCTACTAACACTAAACACACACATGGGCAAGTGCACCCATCGTGAGCGTAGTATAGCATTGGTAAGATACTGAGGTCGTCCAAGGACACAAGAGCTTTTAATACCGGTTTATCCTCAACGTCTAATCAATCTAAAATTTTTGGAAAAGGTTTTAAACATGAAAAATAAAAACTAAAAATGCTGAAAAATAAAAATAAAAAACAGATAGACAAGATGAATCACTTGGATCCGACCCGCCTTTAATGTATCCTTTGATGATTTCTGCACTTTTGCACTTTTTAAGAGATTATCTTAGTTATAGTTGTAGGCCCCTCTTTTGAAGGTAACATTACCCTCAACCCAGTGGTTTGAGTCAGCAAGGATACAATCCCAAAGGGTCGGAATATTGAAAGATAATTAATTAAGTTATTAATGTGAAAAGTTGTAGGCCCCTCTTTTGAAGGCGACGTTACCCTCGGCTAAGTGATTTGAGTCAGCAGGGATACAATCCCAAATAGCCGGTTAAATGTATTAATAGTAGTTTACATATGAGGGGATCAAGCCATTCGCATCCCCGCCATCCAATACCAGTGGGTATTGAAGGAGGTCCTAGTAAGCTTGACCCAGGTCCTTGCAGGATCTATACACTGAACAAGGCAAGAACCTTACTAAACCATTCCCTTAACCCCCAACCAGGTAGACAACATATCTCTATATAGACCTTAGAGATATGAATGGTGAAAATCTTTTACTCTATATAGACAGTAAAGTAATGCCAAGACACCATGGACAAATGATAAAGAAGTTTCCCCTTCAACATAAGAAACTGGTTATTAAAGTCATTAATACAAAACCAAATAAAAAGTGCGAAAAGATTAAAAATCAAAAGTAATACATTAAATGCTTGTCTTCACCAAGTGATGTAAGAGAATTAGCCAAACATGGCCTTTGATTGACAAGAACTCTTACGATCAATCTTGGATCCCGAGACTACTACACACACTCTAAGGTGGATGATGGTGGTGGATGTGGGTGTTGTAGTGGTGGTGGAGTGGTGGCAAAGTGGGAGAGAGGTGGTTTGCCAAGGGATGCCTTTGAAGTGAGCCAAGCACCCCTATTTATAGCCTGAACAGAAGCCCGGCCACGGCCTCGTGTCCACTGGACACGCCCCCGTGGCCAACCATTTTCTCTTCATTAATTGCAATTGTCTGTATTAGGCTCCACACGGCCCCGTGTTCGCGGCACGGCCCCGTGTGCAGAAGCGTATCTGTACTACCAAGATTCGCAAGATTCTGCGAATCTTAGAGTTGACCATGTCGCGTGCTGAGCTGGGCATGCCCCCATGGTGGGAAATGGAAGCTTCTACAGCTTTGTTGATGTTGTTCAAAATCAATTTCAAAAAGGCTTACAGTCATCTATATGGGGGGGGGGGGTGGATTCTATTCAAGAACAAACAAATTTCCCTCCAAAATGGCGTAGATAGATTTGGGCAATTCTTACTTCGGCTATATCCTTGGTGCTTATCAACGGGTCCTCCTCGTTTGAGTTTCAATTTCATCACCGTATTAGGCAAGGGGATCCTATTACGTTGTTTTTATTCCTTATCGGTATGGAAGCTTTTCGTGTATGATGAACAAAGCTACGAAGAAATGCATTTTTAAAGGTGTAAAATTTCCAAATGACGACCCTTTTATTTCTCACCTTTTGTTCACCGATGATGCTTTACTTGTTGAAGAATGGAACACGGATAACATGTTGAATATGGGCTAGACTTCTCAGGGTATTTCACCTTGTTTCGGGATTACAAATAAACTACCACAAATCCAAGCTTTTCAGGTTGGTGACTAGTAGGGAGGAGGTGAGCATGCTTTCTAATTAGATAGGCTGTTAAGTTGGTCAGTTTTCTTGTTCGTATTTGTGTTTGACAATTGGAGAAAACACGAATAAGATAGCTCAGTGGAATGGGGTGATTGAGAAGTTTGACAAAAGGCTTTCGAGCTGAAAAACTAGTGTCTTGTCTGAAGGGGGAGACTTATATTGCTCAAAGCAGTTATGGAATCAATCCCGACATATTTGTTCTCTCTTTTTAAGACGTCTATTAAAATTATCGACATCCTGGAGGCTAAGCGGCACAGTTCTTTTAGGGTGGGGCGGATGATAGAAATAGATTAAACTGGGTCAGCTTAGATAATATTACAAAATCGGTAGAAGCGGACGGGTTAGGCTATCCTATCCATGACGTCAATATCGTCCTCCTTTCGAAATGGTGGGGGCGATACAAGATGGAATCTAATGCTTTATGGAAAAAGGCGATCGATGCATTGCACTTATCCTATAGATCTTGTGCCGTGATTCCGATCGGTACAAAATGTTCTCGAACCTAGAAGACTATTGTAAATATGCAAAATTAGTTATCAAATACGAACATCACACTGGTTAATCTTTTCGTGGGAATAGTTGGTAAAGGTGATAGGGTTTGAATGTGGCTTGATCCATGGATCACGAGTGAACCCCTAAAGATGGTATTCCCTAAATTTTTTTTCTGTAAGTAAAAGACAAGGCTACCTTGATTCAGAATCGTGTCAGCTTGAATAATGGTAGGTTCGTTTACGGCGGGATCTATGAAGGATGTTTTGTTCAAAGCATCTAAGGAGCCTGATCCTTTTGTGTGGAAATGGAACTCATGGGTTCCGAAGAAAATTAATGCGTTTATTTGGAAAGCAGTCAGAGACAGATTGCTAACGCTTGTAGGGCTGAGAAAGAGAAATATAAACGTGGAATCAGAGAGTTGTAAGTTATGCGGGGAATGAATTGAAGACATCGATCATATTCTTACATCCTGCTATATCGGTAAAAAAACCTCATCTCCCTTCATAAGTTGTTGAATGTTAATAAGCAAAAGAAGTAAGGCGTTCAAGCAATTATTTTAACAATGACATGATGTATTTGGAAAGCTAGGAACAGTGTTATTTTCGCGAACAAGATAACGAGTATCCCCAAGATTAAGGAGGAGATTAAATCCTTGGGTTTCCTTTGGTTCAAAAATAGGTTTAGCAGTAGTTCATTAGATTGGAAGGATTGGATGAAGTTTACAACTTTTTCTTTTTGTTTTTGGCCCTAGCGGCTTGCTAGGCGCGGTGTTTTTCTAATGAAAGTTTTGTCGTCAAAAAAACATAGCAATTCACAAGATTGGTAATTGTAAGAACTAACTAAATATTAAGACTTGAATACATATAAGCTAACAAATTCACAATTTTATGTCTCCATTAAAATTAATATATAAAAAATAAAATAATTTGAGCCAACTCATGAGCTCACAGGCCGAGCTAGGCCTAGCTCAGGTTTGGCTCGTTTTTAAATCGAGTTGGCTTGTTTACAACCGAGTTTTTTTTCGAGCGAGCTTCGCGCAAGCTGGGAGCTTTTTGAATACCCCTACCCAGAATGCGGGGTGTGTCATCCCATATTTCCCTAGAATTCCCCCAAAATAATTTAATTTAATTTAAACTTTAAACATTAAAAAATATATAAAACTTTTATTATAACTACAAATTATAATAAAAACTACATAGTTAAAATAAAAAGTATACAACTAAAATTAAAATTCTAAACACTATTCCCTATCTGCGATGGTTTTTCTAAATTTGCCACGCCGAAATGTGACTAAATTTTTGGGTCGTTTAGCGCTTTTGGTACTTGCGATGGGCAGCCTCAATCGCTTATGCTTCTGTTATGTTATGTTACCACCGTCATTCATCTCCTTGTTAAAGACTTGGTTAAATATAAAAGCCCTTTCATTGATTTCCCTAACTTTGAATACATTTGATCTAACTTGTGATCGGTATCACCCAAATTTTAACGAAATTGTTGAAAGAATCCGTTCCAAAATGACCCGCATACGTGCGATGTGTCCTTGACGATGGTCACCCAAGCCATAGCCAAGACTATTTCTTCTTCTTCTTCTTTGGTCTAAGGTCTCATTGCCATTTGAAAGATGTGAGAAAAAATTGTACTATAAGAATGATAGTGGTGTGGGTAATTAAAAATGGTTATGTGATTGGGTATTTATATTAAAAAATGATTTTGTTAATTTTTTAAATTGTAAAGGTCATATGATTGTTTGAGTCTTTTCCTCGATGATCACTGGCAAGTCGCCGTTTCTGGTGGAAAAAAACCCTCCGAAATCTGGGGGTGGTGTTACTGGTGGAGAGGGTGAAACCTGAGCATTAATGTGTTTATATTATAAGTTTTTGTTGTGTTTTAAGCGATTATATACTTTGAATGTGATAACTACGAGATATTGTGGTTTTGTAGGTTAATCGCTTAAATCAGTGAAGTTAAAGTACTCGGGGATGAAGTAGAACAACCGAGGATGACAATCAAGGTAGAATACGTTGATCAGAAGTTGTTGCGGGTTGAAATATACTTTGGAAGCACAAGAAATGCGAAAGAATGAAGTTCAGGGGTCTAAAGTGTCAATTAATGAAAGTTATAAGTGAAGAAAGAAGGGGAGTATAAACCCGCCATAAGCTACGGGTAGAGGGCCATAACTTATTGTCACACCCCGTGTTTCAAAAGTCAAGGTCAAAGTCAACGACCGATCGCGAGACTTGATTAGTAGTAAATTCGTTTTATGGGTTTATTTTAGTTGTCTTATGTGGAGTAAGTATCAATAATCGCAATAATCGACCTATGTTATTCGCTATTTAATCGATGTACGACTGTGAACTATAGGAAGTAACAATGCGATAAAGTCAACTAAACGCTAATCAATCTAACTTATCAACATCGAATCGCAATCGAACTCGCAACTCGAATTACGCATTTTGGTTATTGTTATACGTCTGCGTGTGCCTTATGTGTTACTTGTGCATGTTTATTTATGTTATGTGTGGTAATCAATCGAAATGCAATCGAAACTCAATCGCAATCAAAACAGTATGGTAATTGGTGGAGAAGAGACAGTGCGAGATAAGAGTAGTTGGGATTAAAAGTAATTTGAATAGGAAACCCTGTCGCATTCACATTGCTCGCAATCGAAATCGAAACGGCAAAACTCGTTGCGCCGATCACTTGAATCAGGTGCCAACCGGCCAGATTGCCATCCGACCGGGCTGCCACCCGAGCGAAGTGCCATCCGACCGATCAGCCATTTCCACTTTGGGAAACCCTATAAATACCCCTTGTCACTTTCATTCTTTCCACTTTTGGCAAGTGACGTCCGACCAGTGCTCCTACTCGCTTTTTCCTTCGATTCCTCGCAATTCCGGTAAGATCTCGTCCTAAATCTAGTACTTCCTTAATCTACACGCACTCCTACACCTTTCTATCTTTTGAATCTTAACTTTTAACCAAGAAATCATCGAGATTTAAGGTGTTCTAGGATGACGTCATCATGTGTTCTTGAAGAACTTCATGTTTTGGCCTCAATCCACCAAGAACAACTTAGATCTAACCGACTTCCACATCAACTAACAAAGATCTTTCATAGATCCAGACATATTCACAATAAAAAGGATTGAAAGATGGTTTTCCGACTTTCTTTCAACTCTTTTACACTCAATACACTCAAAACCGATAGAATCGGCACTTGTACCGGCCTACTACTCATTATTGTGTTTGTGTTGATTCAAGATCCGTACTCTATCCACGAGATTATCGATTTCGGGTTAAACATGGAACATCGTCTCAAACCGTCCACTGATCGGGTTTGGGTGATTCATGTCCGATCAGGAGCACCAAGTATTGACGAGGTTTCTGTTGCTTAACACGTTATCAAAATATCTCGATAAAGCGATAAACTATCAAAAACAACCAAGTGTAAGACGAACAGGTTAACCAGGACGGATGACCGTCCGAACGGACTGCTGTCCGAACGAACAGCCACCCGACCGATCGGCCACCCGCACGGCTTACACCTTGGCCCCACTTTTAGTTTTCAAATCAAGCTTCGAGAGTTTTGGAACTCCGAATGGATTGCAGTCCAATCGAGTCACCACCTGGTCGAATGACCATCCGAAGATGTGATATTTCAAAGCTTCAACACTTAAACAATTTTCAACATGTTCAATGCACAAAGGATGCCACCCGATCGAGCAACCGTCCGATCGAGTGACACCCTGCTGTGAACTTGTTCTCACTGAAGTGCCCAACCGAACGGGTTGCCATCCGATCGAACGACCGTCCAATCGACCGACAGGTAGAGATACTTCAATGTTTTCAAAATGCTACAACAAAAACTTCAAAAGCCAAGCCATCATACACAAACACATCCTTCTTAAAGGAAGAAACAATCCACTCGAACAGTCATCCGACCGGACTACTGTCCGACCGGATTGCCACTCGCACGACTGGCTGTCCGACCGGATTACCATCCGATCGAACTACCGTCCGACTCGCCTGTACTTTTCTCGTTTTGCGCGTCGCTTATCTTTTATGCTATCGTTGACTGTTCAAGCTAACCTCGCTCTACGCACTCCCTTTAATCCATCATCGCTGTGAGTATACTCGATCCCTTTTTGCTTTACGCACTTTTGGGTGTTACATACGTTACTTAATCTAAATCATATCGAACACACTACTCAATACTATTTAAACGCTAACCATTCCTGCATGTTATACGTGGCCTAATGAATGCTTGTTTGTTATGTTTACACATGGAATGCTGTCTACCTACCTTAGCAACGATAGTACTATAGTTTGGACTCAGCACCCGCTCATGTGGGGATTGTTAAGGACAATTATTTGCATGGATTACAGTGGTGATCATGTATTACGAACTGCCTCGGGCAGTCAACCCGCAGTCATTGGTATCGATGGGTCTATGTCGATAACTAACGTGCTTCATTTCACTATGCGCATGTAACAACCCTCAATAAATCGACACCCTTGATTATTTTTCTGACACCCTAATATATTTTAAAATATCCCCTTATGTCCCAAAATACATCCCATATGGGAAAACCGAGCCCGAAATACAATATATTACTTAAAATAAATAAAAAACAAGAACATTTAGTTGAGGCGGGCCGCGACACCCCTTATCGTTAGTTTACGCGGTCGGTTTAAAGGTTAAACCTGATTTCTTTGAATTTTAAGTTCAGGCGGGCCGCGTAAGTCACCTGTTAAGTTCACGCAAACCGCTTGAGATCGAAAGTTGTGGCGTAGCCCGGTGATGACACGTGTTATCATCGTGGCGAGTCTATGTGATGATCCTGATGGGCTATACATTGACCTAGAGTCAACGCGGGCTGCGTAGGCCTTGCCCCTGTGTTACACGGGCCGCGGGAGAACCGAGATCAACACCTTTATAAGAAAGCAACGGGTTTTCGTTTTCCGCCGGTCATTTCTTTCTTTCTTAAGCAAATTTCTGAATAATAGGCTTTATAAGCGGGTATTATACCCCCTAATTAGCGAAGTTCTGCTTCGTTGTAAGTATTATAACCCCTGGATACGTATTAGATACGCTGCCCGATTGATCTAGGGTTCCGTAACGGCTGTCGTGGTTCTGCCCGACGTAGTCATTTGAATGCCGTCTCGGGGAGGGTATTACTAATGTTAAAATGGGTTATTAATACTAACGCGTGTACATTTGTGTAAATTATAGATAATTCTCAGGAAACCCTTACAGAAAATCTAAGACAGCAATGTGAGAAATCTCCTTTTTGTTAACAGTTTTTACAAAACCTTAACTATTTTACAATGCAATTTAGCAGTGATTGAGTCTTTGTAATTCTTCAATTACTGCCGGTATGTTGGGGTTTTGTATACAAAATGTACTACACTGTGAGTAGTAAGTCGGGATGACAATACGTTACCATTGGACAATGAGTTAGCCGATGTGTAATATGACCCACAAGTCAGGATTGACAGTACTAAAGGAGTAATTGTGTAGATATAAACATTGTAATCGCTCTCAATACTATTTAAATTAAATTAATGTTTCTTGATTAAACTGGGATTCACTCACCAGTATTTCCCACTGACAAATGTTTTTAAAACGCGTTTCAGGTAACACAATGTGAAAGCCAATTAGAAGCCAGCTGGACAACACTGAAGGCTTGGAAAAGTGGCTATAAAAGTTACCTAAATAAAGAAGGCGTTTTAATTCAAATAAAATGGGATTTATCCCTGTAAATCAGCTTGTAATAAAAACTGGGGTTTCATCCCAATATGTTTATTTATATATAAATGGTGATTTTACTCTGATAAACATTTCCTAACTACGGTCCTGATGAAAATTTCCGCTCCCAAATTAGACGACCCACGATACCACCAAAACTGGCTCGCGGCCGCCCGTTCCCGAGACCGATAAGGGATCGGGGGTTGCGACAGGAGGTGGTATCAGAGCTAAGCCACTGTTTCAGCCACAGAGATGTTCTGCTGACATCAAAATGTAATCTGTTAGGAAATAAATTATGGGGATACGTGCATAACTGTAATTATTTGTTATGTGTTATTTGACTATTTGTTAGTTTACAGTATGAGAGACCAAGGACCATCTGACGCGTAACGTCAATTTTCTGGTTCGCCTAGAAGCGAAGGAACCTCCTCTTCTCAGCTTGCCCTCTCAGGGTATTCTACTGATAGGGAAGAAGGAATCTTTGTGTTTAAGGCTCAGTCAGAAGAGCCATCTCCTCAGAAAAAGAGGGGATGGTTCAGTAGAGGGGCACATGAGCGTAGAAAACGTATGAAAAAGTTACAAGATCAGATGGTACTAGCAGCAGCCAAGAGAGAGACAGATGCCTATGCCCAGGATATAATAAATAGGGGTATAGCCAATATTCACATCCTAGCAACCACTACAGCTGACCCAAATCTGGAGCAAATAATAGCACCCCAAGCACAACCACCAATCCCTGACCAACCAATGGAGATAGAAAACCCTGAAAACCAAGTAGAGATGCATGACTTCGATCCAGAAGAAATCCCTAGGGTACCTGCACCAAATCCCCTAGACCCAAATTATGACCCCTGGTGGTATGACGTTAGGGACTATGTGCAACGTTACCCGATACATGAAGACACACCCATGTAGAACGTAGGAGCTTACCTAGGTTTGGACCCTTTAGATCCCTATTTTCACGATGAATACATTAGGGAGATCTTAGATGATCCTTATCGATTCCAGGCACCTACACCCCCACATCACGAACCCGCACCCCAGATTCCGAACCCAGTCCTAGAACCTGCACCCCCAATGAGTGCAGAAAATGTACAAGAACTTAGGACATTTGGTGAGGAAATTTTAGAAAATAGTGAGAGAATGCGACAGGTGGGAGAGCGACTCGTATGGAAATACGATTAGCGCAATATGGATTTTTGGATGAATCCATATCCGTGATGTGATGGAGGAGATGGTAATAGTAATAATAATAAAATAATAAAATAATAATAAAATAAAAATAAAATAAAATATGTGTGTACTGATGCCTACTATTATTTATTTCTGTTGGTATTGTAATTTTTATTT
>JARYGA010047633.1:0-32099 GCA_030545235.1 Helianthus tuberosus
GACCAAGCGGCATTTTATATACCGTAACCCAAGCCCGTATAGGGAAAATAAGTTAAAAGTATTTACCTGAGCAAAGTATAAATCACAATAAGCAAACGAAAGTAGCTTTTACTGGTACTCCTAATCTGGAACGAAGGTTTATAATAACCTATTAGAATCCTAACGGGTCTTTAGTTAAGCTTAAGCTTAGACCGGTTAGTTTCAAGATACGGTTCGTACGCACGATTAAGCGAAGACCGGATAGAATGTGATTTAGACCCGACAAGTTCAGAGACTTGCTTAATATGGGTATTTCATACACATTCTGGATTTTGAGATAAAACCGATAAGGTTTGACCGGTTTCGGCTAATTTATGTAAACTAGTTACATAAATCGAACCGAACGCGTAATAAGCGTAACGGGTGAACGTAAGAGCCATATACAGGTTTCCTAAGTTAATATGCTTCTAATATGTTGTGACATCAGTAAGATGTCTTTTATTATGCCCGAAACGAATTTAAACACAAACTATGCCTCGTAGGGGTAGTTTGGTCATTTTTAAGGTTATAAAAGAGTCTAAGTATTAACCTGAGTTACAGGTCTGATATAATCAGCAAAAATACTTAATTTACTAAGTTATAACAGTAGGGTAAAGTATATATGTGAAATTAATCAATTATAACCAAACTATGCACCGTAGGGGCATTTTGGTAATTTCACATAAGCCGAAAAGCTCAAAACTGAAGTCTGATTTTATCAACCTTTTCTTACTATTAAAATATTATAATTTGCCCAAAATATCAGTAGGTATCAACCCTTGTATGTTTAAAATAGTTTTAGTACATACTATGCGTTAAAAACGCTTAAAAAGGCGATTAAAAGCCATTTCCGGGTTTGATACATAAAGCTGATATTTCTATTATTCCAGAAGGCTTAAAATAATTTATTTATCATATGTGATCAGTAGCAAAAGGTTTGGAGTCAATTAGATATGTAAAACTCATTTTATGGCCCGTAAGGGCAAAACCGACAATTACCGGATTAAGCCTACGACTATTAGTTATGCTCAGCCTAAAATTAATTAAAAATCTTCAAAAATCCCAAAATAATATATTACATCAGTGGGTAATAAGTTTGATATCAAAAAGTAGGCTTAACTAGGTTATACGCTAATTACGCCGTTTAATTAACATAAGGCCTTCAATTTACGCTAATGAGCATAACTCTCAAACTACACCTCAAACTGATGTCAAACTTTGCATACAAGTTTATATATCAGTGATTAAGGTTTCTACTCTTTTACATTTTCAAAAATCACGTTTTAAGGTGAAAAGGGCATAATGGTCAACATATGAGCAATTAACGGAATCATGCGTATTAATTGGTTAACTAATGAACCATGGTGTATAATCACAGAGGGTTATACTAGCATGTAACCTGGTCCAAATGAAGCTCTTAGGTATTTCTAAATCATACTAAAACGGGTCAGAACTGAAGTCAAAGCAAAAGTCAAAGTTTTGCGACTTTCGGTTCCGAACCGGGTCTAAACAGTAAATTGTCGGGTTGAACATGTTTAGACATGTCCTTACACTAATTACCAAGTTATATTAATGATCAAATAGGTTGTATGTGTTCTACATTGCTAATCATGCATAAATTAGAATTTAAGTATACTGTTGACTTTTTATTAACAAGTTTGACCCGACATTTGACCTAGTTAGAGTGGGAATCAGGGGGAACCCTTTTAAGGGTTTATTACCCACATAATTACCAACTTATAACTACTTTTGATTCGACTAATCACTGGACCATTAGTGATTAATCTTGAAGTCAACCGTTAATTACGACGGTTTGACTTTTAAGCTAAACTAAGCAAAAACTTAACTAAGAAAGGTTAAGCAAACTTACAAGAGTCCTATGAACGACCAGAGATCACTTGAGAGAACTCTTGAGCTCCATAAGTGATCCAAAGTGCAGATGGAAGGTGTGAAGAACTTGGTTGCAACTCATGGCCTTTTATAGTGATCAAATCACCATAGATTGTTGACACACAAGTCTACAACTGACCACAACTCATCCACAAGTGTCCCTAAGTGTCTAGGACTATTTAGGGGTCGCCCACAATGTGAAAATATCTGTTAAAGATCGGTTTAGCGTGATAACAGGCTGCTGTCTAGTTTTTTTGCATCTGGGCGATTGACGCGGCCCGCGTAAAGTCTTGTTAACCTTTACGCGGCCCGCCAGAGACCTGTTGTCAGCTTTTACATTTTCAAGTTTTTGCATATTGTCCCTTGGCTCTTCGAAAGGTCAACTAGCTTATAATTTTGCACTTTGACCCCTTCTTATTTATCTACAAGGGCCTTAAGACTTGTACCCACTTTGACAAGTCCCTGGACACTTCTGGTTAACCCGAAAAGTCATAACTTTCAACGTTAACGCTTTAACCCCTTGTATACGAATTTGATCATAACTTTCTTATACGTTAACGAAACTTTATGAAATTTTTATCGTGCATTCTAGTGAGCATAATTAATCGTTACAAAGCTTCGGGTTTGTTAAAAGGTCACTCCGATGTATAACTTAAACATGTTGACACATTTAGCCCCTGTAGTTTGTAATCTCTCACTTTTAGCTTCGCATGATCCATGATTTATTCGTTTGATGCTATAAACATCATGTAGGGTTAATGTACAATATATTTATTCACTGTTGACATTTAGAACTCGTATATTCACATACTTTCCATGATTGTCAACTTTAATCCTTTTATAACATTCTTTCACACGTTCAAACTTATGACACGTGTCAACACATTATAGGACGTGAATTTTCGAGGTGTTACATCCTCACCCCCTTAAAAGAAATCTCGACCCCGAGATTTACTGAAATAAATAAGGGTACTTTTCTTTCATCGTGGATTCAACCTCCCACGTGAATTCGGGACCTCTACGGGCATCCCATTTGACCTTTACAATAGGTACATGCTTCCTTCGAAGCTTCTTAACCTGTCGATCTTCAATCGACAATGGTTTTTCCACAAATTTTAAGCTCTCATCTCTATGCACATCTGTATGTGGTATGACTAGTGATTCATCAGCGAAACACTTCTTCAGATTGCAGATGTGGAACACATTGTGAATTCCACTAAGCTCTTCCGGTAAGTTTAACTTATAGGCAACTGACCCGACACATTCGATAACCTCGAAAGGTCCTATGTATCTCGGGCTTAGTTTGCCTTTCTTACCAAATCGCATCACCCCCTTCCAGGGTGATACTTTAAGCAATACCTTGTCACCTACTTTGAAGTGAAAGGATTTACGCTTTGGATCTGCGTAACTCTTCTGCCTATCTCGGGCAGCTTTGAGACGGTCACGAATCTGGACAATCTTGTCCGTCGTTTCAAAGACTATCTCTGGTCCTGATAATTGGACATCTCCAACTTCCGCCCAACAAACGGGCGTTCTACACTTTCTACCGTATAAGGCCTCGAAAGGCGCAGCGTTTATACTGGTGTGGTAGCTATTGTTGTAGGAGAACTCAATCAAGGGTAGGTGGTTATCCCAACTACCACCTAAATCAATTACACATGCACGTAGCATGTCTTCCAATGTTTGAATAGTACGCTCACTCTGACCGTCTGTCTGAGGATGGTAAGCCGAACGCGTGCCCAAAGATTGTTGGAAACTCTTCCAAAAATGTGACGTGTATCTAGTATCTCTGTCAGAGATAATAGACACAGGTATGCCATGTAAGGCTACAATCTTATCTATATACAGTTGGGCTAACATGTCGGAGCTATAAGTCTCCTTGATGGGTAAAAAATGTGCTGACTTAGTTAGTCTATCAACTATAACCCATATTGTATCATTTCCTTTCCTTGTCTTAGGTAACTTGGTGATAAAATCCATGGTTACCATTTCCCACTTCCACGTAGGAAGTTCAGGCTGTTGTAGCAAGCCTGACGGCTTTTGATGTTCTGCTTTGACCTGCACACAAGTCAAGCACTTAGCTACATAGGCAGCTACAGACTTTTTCAAGCCTATCCACCAATAATTTGCCCTTAGATCCTGGTACATCTTATCAGCTCCAGGATGAACGGAATATTTGGAACTATGGGCTTCCTGGAGGATGACATCTCGAAGTCCTCCATAAACTGGAACCCATATCCGTCCATTCAATCTCAGAATCCCGTCCTTGCAAAGAGATAACTGCTCCTCAGTTACCCCTAGCTTCTCGTTAGGATAGTTAGCTTCCAACACAGCTTCCCTCTGTGCAGCTAACATCCTTTCAGTCAAACTGTTCTTAATCTCAATGCTCTTGGCATTGATTCAGGTGGGTTTCACCCTTTCCTTTCGACTCAAGGCATCAGCGACTACATTCGCCTTGCCGGGATGGTATCTGATTTCACAATCATAATCATTCGAAGTCTCCATCCACCAGCACTGCCTCATGTTTAAATCCTTCTGATTAAACAGATGTTGAAGGCTCTTGTGATCAGAATAGATCACACACTTGATGCCATACAAATAATGTCTTCACAGTTTTAGTGCAAATACAACGGCACCCAACTCCAAGTCGTGGGTGGTGTAATTCTTTTCATGCACCTTTAACTGTCGTGATGCATAGGCAATAACTTTGCCTTTCTGCATAAGCACACACCCCATGCCAGTGTGCGATGCATCGCAGTAAACTATGAATTCTTCGGTACCTTCTGGCAATGTCAGTACAGTAGCATTGCTCAACTTTTGTTTAAGGATATCAAAGGACTCTTGCTGCTTAGGGCCCCAAACGAACTTTACTTTCTTCTTAGTCAAGGAAGTTAGGGGTGCAGCAATCCTTGAAAAATTTTCAATGAAACGCCTGTAATATCCTGCCAATCCCAGGAAGCTACGAATCTCTGTAGGCGTCTTTGGCTCTTGCCAGTTCATAACTGCTTCAACCTTAGCGGGATCCACTTGGATACCACGCTCACTAACCACATGTCCAAGGAATTGGACTTCTCGAAGCCAAAATTCACACTTGGAAAATTTGGCGTAGAGTTTCTCATGATGCAGGAGTTTGAGAATACATCGAAGGTGTTTCTCATGGTCAGCTTGATTCTTCGAGTAGATAAGAATGTCGTCGATGAAAACGATGACGAACTTGTCTAAGTAAGGCTTGCAAACGCGATTCATGAGATCCATGAACGCGGCCGGTGCATTAGTGAGCCCAAAAGGCATCACTAGGAACTCGTAATGACCATAACGAGTTCTAAATGCAGTTTTGTGTACGTCTTCATCTCTAACCTTCAGTTGGTGGTAGCCTGACCTTAAGTCAATCTTCAAGAAATAACTTGCTCCTTGCAATTGATCGAACAAATCGTCGATCCTGGGTAAAGGATACCTATTCTTTATCGTGACTTTATTAAGCTCACGAGAATCGATGCACAGGCGCATCGATCCATCCTTCTTCTTGACAAACAAGACTGGTGCTCCCCAAGGAGACGAACTAGGTTTAATGAAACCTTTAGCTAGCAATTCATCCAGTTGTGTCCTTAATTCCTTCATCTCCGTGGGCACCAACCTATAAGGTGCTCTAGCAACAGGTGCTGCTCCAGGGATGATGTCAATTCTGAATTCCACTTGTCTATCTGGTGGTAAACCAGGTAGTTCTTCAGGAAAAACTTATGGGTATCCAGAAATAACGGGGATGTCTTCCAACTTCGGTTTAGGCTCATCAACAATCACTTGTGCCATGTAGATGACACAACCCTTCTTTAAACACTTTGAAGCCTTGAGCATAGTCACTTGCTCAGGCAGTCCATACTGGGTATCTCCCCGAATGGTAAGTGATTCACCAGACGGAGTCTTTATCACCACTTGCTTTTTGTTGCAAACAATTTGGGCCTGGTTATGAGATAACCAGTCCATACCCAAAACTATGTCAAAACCGGCCAACTTAAAGGGAAGTAGAGATAGAGGAAAAGAGTGGTTCTTAATGGATATAACACATCCATCTAACACAGTTGAGACGGTTTCTATGGTACCATCTGCTAACTCTACCTCATAATTTATACTCAAGGTTTTGACAGGTAAATTCAGCAATTTGCAAAACTTATGATCTACGAAAGACTTATCAGCGCTTGAATCAAAAAGTACTCTTGCATAGACATCATTTACAAGGAAAGTACCTGTAATCACATTGTCGTCTAGAACCGCTTCCTTTGCATCCATTCTAAAGACCCTAGCATTGGTCTTCTTGGCCTCTTCAGGCTTCTTGGCGTATTTAGGGCAGTTGGATTTAATGTGCCCTTTCTCATTACAGCTGTAGCAAGTTGCATCTTTTAGCTTTTTGCAATCCAAGGTCTTGTGATCCTTGGACTTGCATATCCCGTAAGAAAAAGTTCTTTGCGAGTTTGATTCGAGTCTGCACTTTCCAAAGTGCTGTTTCTTGCAAATCTTGCATTTGGGCTTCTCACCAGACTGGTGCCCGTCTTTCCTTGACTCAGACCCCTTCTTGTTGTCACCGTTTCCACGGTGCTTCTTGCTCGACCTCCGTGAATTATCATCTTCACATTTTCTCTTCTCGGCATCTTTGTTCCTCAGCGATCTTTGCCTGACCGCATCCAGAGTGAGGGACAAAGATATGTCAGCTACAGATCTGAAAGTAGCTGGCCGGGAGGCCTTCACGCTTGCCTTAATTTCCGGGGCTAAACCACCGATAAAACGAGCTATTCTTTTTGGTTCCGGGGTTACCAGATACGAAACCAACCGGGACATTGTGTTGAAGCTCGTGAGGTAAGCTTGACAGTCAAGTTTTGTCATAACCAATGATAGAAAATCAGCCTCTATCTTCTCAACCTCATGCTAGGGGCAGTAATTTTCCCTGATGAGGGCAACAAATTGATCCCACGACATGTTGTACAATGGGATTTTCCCGGTGGCTTGAATCAGTGATCTCCACCAGGCTAAAGCTTCGCCTTTAAAAGATTGCGATACAAACTTGACTATATCCCTCTCAGCACATCCGCTGATATCCACAACGGTATCCATCTCGTCCAGCCACGTCATACAGTCAATGGCTCCTTTCTCCCTAGTGAAATCCCGGGGTTTGCAGAAAACAAAATATTTATAAGAGCAACCCTTGTCACGGGGTCCTTGATTTAGTACAACCTGCTGAGATGGAGCACTGTGGTGGTTCGAGGAGAGTCGATCATCATCTTTCTTCAGTTATTCCTTCTTGGAAGGTGGCTTCGAATGCGGAGTAGATAGGGTCCTACTTCGAGTCCTACTATACTCTTCGTATTGCCGCTCCAAGGCCTTTGTAACTGCGTCGTCTACCAACGCTTTCAATTCAGCACCCGTTAAATTAACTCGGGCGTTATCAATATTCTCCACTGGATGGCTATTAATTTCGTCTGAGTTAGCCATTTTAATTGAACTGTTACAGAAAACAAGGACAATAGTTTATTTGGGAGTTTATTATGGAATTGCCCCTTAGGGTAATTCATTAACCATGGTAAACAGAGACCATATTTGGTTAACTTATTAATCATATTTATTTAGGATTTCTATTATAATTTATCCTAATTATAAAACAATAACAGTTTTATTTGTGACACAAAAGGCCTAGTCACAAGGACATTTTAATTTATAAGCTATGATTTCAGAGAATCAAAACATGAAGGTATACTTGCACAACAGGCCTAGTCACAAGGGCATTTATAAATTATAAGCTATGATTTCAGAGAATCAAAGCATGAAGGTTTGAACCTAGTTCATTACCTTTATCTGACAGGGAGTCATCGCTACCACTGTCTTTTGGCTCATATAGAAATGAGCAAGGCCCGTAGGCACTATATTACCAACGTATGGTCAAAATATGATCATCTTAATTGATGACCTAAACCCATGATTCAGAGATCATTAAATTGGGTTAGGAATCTTTTGAAGAATCCTTATATTAGAATGACGTGTGTGATTTTAATGAATCACGTCTGCCAGGAATGTTAACATATTTTTCAGATGTTAACAGGGATACGAATCTTTTAAACAGGTCTTACCATCATGGCCAGGTCTTCATAATGACACTCAGGCTAGGTTTCACACTTAAGATTCTTATTCAATATTTAAATAAGCAGATTATTATTAAAAAGGAATGATTTTGATTTATTTATTTCATATAATATATTTATGCAGATAATAGCAAAAATGAAATTTATAAACTTACATTCCATTAATTTATTAAAAGGTTACACGTCGCCCTAAACGGGACTTTTTGAACAAACAAACTTACCCACGCAGGGGTTTAAACAAGGACTTACCCATGCAGGGGCTTAACAACAAACATCATAATAGTCCACGCAGGGACTTAAACAATAACATACCCTCGTAGGGGTTAACAGAAAGATAGACCCACGCAGGGGTCAAAACAAACAAGCATACCCACGCAGGGGTTTATACAGCAAGACTGGCCCACGCAGGGGCTCAACAACAGTTGGAAGGATTCAGTGGTCCTTCTTGCTCTTCCCTTTGATCAAGCTTGTCAATCCTTGGAAGAAGCTTTGTCTCTCCCTGCGGTCCCTGTGGAAGTCTCGCTCTACTTGGTCCAGCCTTTGCAGAATTTCTTCACGCTCTGGTGGGGAGAACCTTGGCGGCTACGATTGAGTCCTAATAATAGGTCTATTAGGTATTTGGTACCCATGAGTCGGGTACCCTACTTCCCACGGAGCTCCATACTGTCCTTCCGGGTTAAAGGCGTTGTAATTAGACGCTACCAAGTACGGGTCGGCTTCAGCGTATCCGTAGTTGGTGTGAGCTGGTTGTTCAAACGGGTTGTACGCCATAGAACCCGTGTATGCTGGTATCGGGTTATCAAAACCCATAGGTGGTGGTTGCGGTGCAACTGGGTGTGAAGGTCTACCCATTTGTGGATCTTCTTGATGTGGCGAATAATGGCTGCCACTTGACTGACGAGGAGAACTAAAATGGAATTCTCCTCCTCGTGCGGACATCCGCGCTCCGGTTCTCCTACGCCTCGGCGGTTGCGGAGCTGCCGGCTGAACTGGTGGCGGTGGAGGTGGTGGCGTGACTGCCACGAATCGAGAATCCACAGAGGGATCCTGCTGCTGCTGCTATTGGTGAGGTGATGAATGGTGCGAGGGTGTGAAGTACCACTCGTGCTGAGTAAACCTCGCCTGAAAGCTGTCTGGACCACCGTAGGGTGATCCGTGGAAAGATGAACCATCCTTGATCTCGATGGGATGGTTCGGTGTACCACTGGCAGGTTCGACGGGATCCGTGTCCGTCCATATCCATAGCGTTGTCTCCCGAGAAGTGATCCTCCGGTCCCAATGGGTTAAAACCCACTGGTTCTTGTATATAATTTGCCAGGTTAAACCGGCCCCTAAAAGCAGGTGTAGGGTCACCAAAGGAGTGGTGCGATAAAGATCGCTGTAAAGGTATGTAGGAAGGTTGTGGGTTATTGGACTCATTTTCTGAATGTGGCCCATATGAGTTATGTACTGGAGGTGTCGAACTGTGCGAAACCGACCGTCTGGCCGGCTCGAAGAGGTTCCTCCGGTTCTGTCGAGGATCGTCACTCTCGGTGGTAGAAGGAGCTCGCATATGCGAAGGCCCGGCTTCATTATCATTGGGGGCGGTGATTGGCCCCTTTCCTCGTCCTCTACGTCTAAAGAATCTTGGTGGCATTTTCAATCCTGTCAATACAACATTAGATAACGACAAGAATATTTATAAAATAAAGGACAAAATAAAAATAAAACAAAGTAGAATTTGTCCTATGTTATTTGTCTAGACTCGAAAGTTTAGATATATGCAATTGTGTTATTGAGATTAAACACAAAAGGCTAGTGTTTAATTCACTCAATGTTGGCTCTGATACCAACCTGTCACACCCCGATTTCCACGTGTCACGGTGGGCCCGGTGGGGAGTATCGTGACGTGGTTGGCAACATAATAGTCAAACAACACAATATTTAATATGCACAGCGGAAGCAATTGAAAGATATAAATTCAACCGAATATAATATTGTAATATCGTGTATCACAACAGTCGATTGTTTATCCACAGACGGATCGAAAATAAATAGTAGTTCAACAGACTTTAGGCATCTTAAGCTTGCGAGACTTCTATTGATGCTAAGGAGAAATCCCAGCCAATTACGCTTAGTACCTGCATTTAATCTTTTTGGGAAAATACGTCAGTTTACACTGGTAAATACAATCAACTGACTCATTTTGGAAAATGATTAAAAATTGATTTGGATGCACGTGGCATAAACATTTTATAACTTGGGAGAATTATTTAAATATAAAATCTTGTGAATGAATTACATGTTCCTTATGCGTTTAGTAGCCCGGATCGTGTCCGGGTTAAAGATCAATAGACACACCACATTATTCTTTTGTGCACTGACGGGTGTACGCCTAAACCCCGCGCTTAAGTCGTTGCCATTTCGTAAAATGATGCCAGGGATATCCGGGACATGGTCATTAACCCCCCAAAGGCTTTAAGTAAACAAGACTATTTAAACGGGCCGATCAAATTATTCAATTAATCACCAAACGATGGAAGATTTGATGCCCGGCCAAGCGGTATTTTATATACCGTAACCCAAGCCCGTATAGGGAAAATAAGTTAAAAGTATTTACCTGAGCAAAGTATAAATCACAATAAGCAAACGCAAGTAGCTTTTACTGGTACTCCTATTCTGGAACGAATGTTTCTAATAACCTATTAGAATCCTAACGGGTCTTTAGTTAAGCTTAAGCTTAGACCGGTTAATTTGAAGATACGGTTCGTACGCACGATTAAGCGAAGACCGGATAGAATGTGATTTAGACCCGACAAGTTCAGAGACTTGCTTAATATGGGTATTTCATACACATTCTGGATTTTGAGATAAAACCGATAAGGTTTGACCCGTTTCGGCTAATTTATGTAAACTAGTTACATAAATCGAACCGAACGCGTAATAAGCGTAACGGGTGAACGTAAGAGCCATATACAGGTTTCCTAAGTTAATATGCTTCTAATATGTTGTGACATCAGTAAGATGTCTTTTATTATGCCCGAAACGAATTTAAACACAAACTATGCCTCGTAGGGGTAGTTTGGTCATTTTTAAGGTTATAAAAGAGTCTAAGTATTAACCTGAGTTACAGGTCTGATATAATCATCAAAAATACTTAATTTACTAAGTTATAACAGTAGGGTAAATTATATATGTGAAATTTATCAATTATAACCAAACTATGCACCGTAGGGGCATTTTGGTAATTTCACATAAGCCGAAAAGCTCAAAACTGAAGTCTGAGTTTATCAACCTTTGCTTACGGTTAAAATATTATAATTTTCCCAAAATATCAGTAGGTATCAACCCTTGTATGTTTAAAATAGTTTTAGTACATACTATGCGTTAAAAACGCTTAAAAAGGCGATTAAAAGTCATTTCCGGGTTTGATACATAAAGCTGATATTTCTATTATTACATAAGGCTTAAAATAATTTATTTACCATATGTGATCAGTAGCAAAAGGTTTGGAGTCAATTAGATATGTAAAACTCATTTTATGGCCCGTAAGGGCAAAACCGACAATTACCGGATTAAGCCTACGACTATTAGTTATGCTCAGCCTAAAATTAATTAAAAATCTTAAAAAATCCCAAAATAATATATTACATCAGTGGGTAATAAGTTTGATATCAAAAAGTAGGCTTAACTAGGTTATACGCTAATTGCGCCGTTTAATTAACAAAAGGCCTTCAATTTACGCTAATGAGCATAACTCTCAAACTACACCTCAAACTGATGTCAAACTTTGCATACAAGTTTATATATCAGTGATTAAGGTTTCTACTCTTTTACATTTTCAAAAATCACGTTTTAAGGTGAAAAGGGCATAATGGTCAACATATGAGCAATTAACGAAATCATGCGTATTAATTGGTTAACTAATGAACCATGGTGTATAATCACAGAGGGTTATACTAGCATGTAACCTGGTCCAAATGAAGCTCTTAGGTATTTCTAAATCATACTAAAACGGGTCAGAACTGAAGTCAAAGCAAAAGTCAAAGTTTTGTGACTTTCGGTTCCGAACCGGGTCTAAACAGTAAATTGTCGGGTTGAACATGTTTAGACATGTCCTTACACTAATTACCAAGTTATATTAATGATCAAATAGGTTGTATGTGTTCTACATTGCTAATCATGCATAAATTAGAATTTAAGTATCCTGTTGACTTTTTATTAACAAGTTTGACCCGACATTTGACCTAGTTAGAGTGGGAATCAGGGGGAACCCTTTTAAGGGTTTATTACCCACATAATTACCAACTTATAACTACTTTTGATTCGACTAATCACTGGACC
Source organism: Helianthus tuberosus (assembly GCA_030545235.1). Classification (NCBI taxonomy): domain Eukaryota; kingdom Viridiplantae; phylum Streptophyta; class Magnoliopsida; order Asterales; family Asteraceae; genus Helianthus; species Helianthus tuberosus. The sequence goes on from JARYGA010047633.1 coordinate 12,357, forward strand.
ATTAGTGATTAATCTTGAAGTCAACCGTTAATTACGACGGTTTGACTTTTAAGCTAAACTAAGCAAAAACTTAACTAAGAAAGGTTAAGCAAACTTACAAGAGTCCTATGAACGACCAGAGATCACTTGAGAGAAGTCTTGAGCTCCAGAAGTGATCCAAAGTGCAGATGGAAGGTGTGAAGAACTTGGTTGCAACTCATGGCCTTTTATAGTGATCAAATCACCATAGATTGTTGACACACAAGTCTACAACTGACCACAACTCATCCAGAATTGTCCCAAAGTGTCTAGGACTGTTTAGGGGTCGCCCACCATGTGAAAATATCTGTTAAAGATCGGTTTAGCGCGATAACAGGCTGCTGTCTAGTTTTTCTGCATCTGGGCGATTGACGCAGCCCGCGTAAAGTCTTGTTAACCTTTACGCGGCCCGCCTGAGACCTGTTGTCAGCTTTTACATTTTCAAGTTTTTGCATATTGTCCCTTGGTTCTTCGAAAGGTCAACTAGCTTATAATTTTGCACTTTGACCCCTTCTTATTTATCTACAAGGGCCTTAAGACTTGTACCCACTTTGCCAAGTCCCTGGACACTTCTGGTTAACCCGAAAAGTCATAACTTTCAACGTTAACGCTTTAACCCCTTGTATACGAATTTGATCATAACTTTCTCATACGATAACGAAACTTTATGAAATTTTTATCGTGCATTTTAGTGAGCATAATTAATCGTTACAAAGCTTCGGGTTTGTTAAAAGGTCACTCGGAGGTATAACTTAAACATGTTGACACATTTAGCCCATGTAGTTTGTAATCTCTCACTTTTAGCTTCGCATGATCCATGATTTATTCGTTTGATGCTATAAACATCATGTAGGGTTAATGTACAATATATTTATTCACTGTTGACATTTAGAACTCGTATATTCACATACTTTCCATGATTGTCAACTTTAATCCTTTCATAACATTCTTTCACACGTTCAAACTTATGACACGTGTCAACACATTATAGGACGTGAATTTTCGAGGTGTTACACGGAAGGTCCGATAACATACGAATCGGTATACTTTAGCAGTTTGACGCTTTAGGTCCCTCAAATGCGTAAACTTGCGTAAATCATCATTTAATAGCATTGAAGCCTCATCTAATCCCTACTTGGCATTCTTGAAGGTATTATTAAACATCATAATGCTTCGAGCTCAATAAAAGGTCATTCAGAGGTATAATTAAACATATTGACACTTTTAGTCCCTTATACTTGCAAAGTTGCGCGTAACTTCACTTTATGGCGTAAAAGCCTTGGATGGCCAATGATTGGCAATCCCGAGAGTATAATCAAATATCATGAGGCTCTCGGTTTGTTAAAAGGTCACTCAGAGGTAAGAATTAACATGTTGACGCTTTTAACCCTTTTCTGCGCAAACTTTCAATTAATTACATAAACGGCTACACTTGATTAACAAGTGGCTCATTTGTGAATATAAAACCGTAAAAGGTTATTTAGAAACTTATTTTAGGTATGATAATACTTCCAGTTCTTTCATAATCAAAGTTTTCGATTTTTCGAAAAATTAGTCCCTTAAATTCAACGTTTGACTTCATTAGGGTTTATTACACGTGTCAATCCTTCATTGGACGTGATTTTTCAAGGTGTTACATCCTCACCCCCTTAAAAGAAATCTCGACCTCGAGATTTGCTTAAATTAAAGGAAGTATTTTCTGTCGTATCATGGATTTAACTTCCATAGTATATTTGGGCCTCCAAGGGTATCCCAGTTGACCTATACAATAGGTGCATAATTTCTTTTGAAGCTCCTTAACATGTCGATTCTCAATCGACATAGGTTGCTCATACTATCATAGATCTGCATATCATTATGTGATAGTGCTTTTCGACTTATTGGTGACACGTCGCTAAATCATTAGTGTGGGTCACATTGCGCGTTCCACCAAGCTCCTAAATTAGGTCTTAGCTCGTAAGCTATTTAGTCTTGATACATTCGAATCCTTCGAATGACTTTGTATATTTCGAGCTTAACTAACCTGAAAATTACAACTCGGCACACCCTTCTAGGGTGTTATCTTTTGTTGAACCTTATCTTTTAACCAGAACTTAGGAGGGTTGCTATTTTCATAAATCCTTGATTTCCTGCCGTATACTGGCAACTTACAATCGATTATGGATTTGTATGATCTTATTTGTTGTTTCCTAGGCAACTTTCAGATCCTGATAATTGGACTTACCAATTCTCTATCTAACAATAGATGTTTAACATTCCATCTATACAAGGTCTCCAAAGGAGCAGCCGTAATACTTACATATCAATTATTATAGAAAAGCTTATCTTAAGGTGGGATGGTTATCCCAACCATTGCTTAAAACTAATCTTAAGGAGTAGCTAATCCTTATAGTTAGTTGAATAACTCAACGATCCTGGTTAGTTGATGGTGATTCTTAATCGTTGTTAAAATAGGGTTGCGGTAATGAATGCATAAGCAAAATGAACCGCTTTCTTATCAAACTCTCGGAATATCGAGTTAGGCTATATGAATCTCTTATCTTAAAGTTTACTTAATCAGGTTTCGATTATTCCATGATCAACACGGAGTTCTTACAACACTCCAACCCTAAGCGGGATGTTAATCTTAACTCTACTTGCCCCTCGGGAGATAAACATGGTAGTCTTAGGAGAAGATAATCAAGATACAAGGAGATTACAGAGATTTTCCAAATCTCAGGCTCCAGTTCATTCATATTTGCCTAGATAAGTGGCATATTTACGTTATGAGTCCACAGATTTAACCAAAGACGCGTACTTGGAAAAATTCCATTCTGGATATAATCTTTGAATACCATTAGTTGACTTTAATACTGTATGACCATTGGAATATCTTTGTGGTTTCATGCATTAAACCCCCATACTGATCAGGCATGGAAGCAATCTATGGAACATATTAAGATACACCAATCCTCATATGGCGCTTTTGTCATACCATCTGGTATTCGTAATCGTTGGATATCAAAGAGATATCAATTACATATGATGATGTACTTCATCTGGAGAGAGGGTACACTAGAATTTCACGACTGAAGATTTCTGACAGGAATAGAAGAAACGGTTCCTATGATTTTCTATTTGTAAGCTTGACCTTACACTTAATATCTAGGGTTCTTATGGTAGATTTTTAAGAGTCTACAATATTTTTAATTTATGAAGGATTGATTGGTATTCGAATCAAAGCAGAACTCTTTGCGTTCTATTCTACTTCATATTTTGTGCTTAGGGTTCTAACAGGCAGATTTAAATACTAACAAAATTTAATGACTTATCTGCACCTGAAACAACCAATACCCTTGCATATACATCATGGATGAGGACGTACCAGTTATAATATTGTCATCTTGTGTGACCTCTTTTGGATATATCTGAGAGACCTTAGCGTTGGTCTTCTTATCTCCTTTAAGCTTCCTGGTATATTTTGGGCAATTTGATTTGATATGTCCTTTCTCGTTACAGTTGTAACAAGTCGCATCTCCTATCTCCTGGCATTCCAATGTTTTATGCTCACTAGATTTGCAGATCCCACAAGCCCTAGGCTGCGACTGGGATTTTGATTCGAACCTGAACTTCCCATAATGGCTCTTCTTGCATGTCTTGCATACAGGTTTCTCGTTGGACTTTTGTTTGTTTTTCTTCTTAGAGCTCTGGGAGTTATCTTCCTCCCTTTTTCTTTTTAGCTCATCTTTTGCATTTGAGGCATGAACAAGATCCCCCTTATGAGTAAGGAAATGTGGTACTAGGTAAAGTTTGGAGCGAGTAGCATGGGGTTCCTTGATCTTTTTCACAGCCTTCTTCACAGCTTTTCCAACAGCTGCGTCTATCATAGTTTGAAGGACATCTTTGGAAATTCTAAGGTTCACAATTGTATCATCATTGACATGGTTCACAATTGTATCATCATTGACATGGGCCGCATCATCCATAACACGATCAACGGTTGTCTTATTTGAGTTTGCCATACTCGATATTGGTTCCTAACACCAATAAAATAATTTCTTAGTTGCAATCCAACAACTGATATTCATCATCCTGATGGCCTTAACATATACTAACCATGGTATCAATAGACCATACAGGCTAATATAGTACGAACATTCTTAATGGATGTTATTTAATATATATTTATTATGTTTAGCCTAGGTCACGAAAGACCATCAATGGCATTTAAGGTTTTGGACCTAATCCATCATCTTTTTTATAGGGGATCAAAATGTCACATCTGTCTTTATTATATTGATGAATTTGGATAGCTTGGAAGCTTGTCATATGGGTATCAGAAAAGAGTGATTCCTAATAGATATAAAATATCAATCTAGGATTTGTTGGAGCATTTTCTAAATTATCATCGGCCAATTTCTACCTTGCATTAAATGGCCGGAGTCCAAATCAGGCGGAGACAACAGTTCTCATCAATTATTGATTATTATAGAATCATATGCCAGCATCAAATAAATTTCTGCATAAACTTCTTGACAAGGAAAGGTACCTGCTTTATAGTTATCATTCTGCAGCATCTCCTGGGCGTTCGCCTGGAAGACTCATGCGTTTGTTTTCTTGGCCTCTTCGGGCTTCTTCTGATTCCTAGGGCAGTTGGTCCTGATATGCCCCTTCTCGTTGCAACCATAACAAGTTGCGTCTTTCAACTTCTTGCAATCCAAGGTTTTATGTTCCTTAGACTTGCAAATCCCACAAGGTAGAGGCTGGGATTCAAATCTGCATTTCCCGAGGTGGTATTTCCGACAGGTTTTGCACCTGGTCTTCTCACCCGACTACTAGCTGTCTTTCTTAAACCCGGAACTCTCCTTATCCTCAGAGTTCCTCTTTGTCTTCCTATCGGAGCGATGAGAATTCTCATCCTCCCTTTTACGCTTTCCATCTTCAGAGGCTTTGGCAGCCTTGTTTCTGACCACATCGAGTGTGAGAGATAGCGACAGATCTGCCGCTGACCTGAATGTAGTAGGTCTCGATGCTTTCACACTGGCCTTTATTTCTGGGGCTAGACCCCCAATAAAGCGAGCTATTCGCTTTGGTTCCGGTGTGATTAAGTAAGGAACCAATCGAGACATGGTGTTGAAACTTGTAAGGTATGCTTGACAATCTAAGTTCTCCATGACTAATGTCAAGAATTCAGTCTCAATTTTCTCAACTTCATGTTGAGGACAGTAATTTTCTTTGATAAGAGTAGCGAACTGATCCCAAGTCATGTTGTACAAAGGGATCTTCCTCGTAGCTTGGATTAGTGACCTCCACCAAGCTAGAGCTTCTCCTTTAAAAGATTGTGAAACAAATTTCACAACATCTTGTTCCGCACAACCGCTGATGTCAACAACAGTGTCCATCTCCTCGAGCCATGTCATGCAATCGATGGCTCCTTCTTCTCCTGTAAAGTCTCCGGGCTTGCAGGAGACATAATATTTATATGAGCAGGTCTTAACTGGTGCCTCTTGATGAAGCACAACCTGTCTAGACAGAACACTCCTCTGGTTTGACGAGTTATGAACATCGTCTTCCTTTGACTCATGTGATTTAGAAGGGGGCTTACTACGAGCCACTGATAGAGTCTTAGAGTGTGTATCACTTGATTCATCATACTGTCTATCAAGGGCTCGTGTAACGGAATTATCTATTAATGCCTGCAGTTCCGCACCAGTTATATTAATTCTGGGAGCATCATTATTTTCCCTCGGGTGGCTGTTGACCTTATCTGATCCAGCCATGTAGCTTGATTGCTACATAAATATTGACGATGATTCATTCAGAGGTTATTATGGATTCATCACTTTTGACAATTCATCAACCATGGTAATATAAACCATATTGGTTAATTTGTTAGTTATATTTAATTAGCATTTTCATTATAATTTATCCTAGTTATAAAACATTAAGGATATTAAGGTGGCGCAAAGGCCTAGTCACAAGGACAGTTTTAAATTTACAAGCCATGATTTCAGAGAATCGAGGCATTGAGGTTTGAACATATTTCATTACCTTTTCTGGACAGAGAGTCAAAGACATCAACTATCTTTTGTCCCTTAGGACAATAAGTATGGCCTGTAGGCATTTCATCACTTATGGATGTTTATAATATGATCATCTTCATTTGATGATATTAGTCAGGATCGCATTGATCATACAAACTATTATGCTTGGACGTAGTCCAACATCTTTAGACGGGGGTCAGAGACCACCACGGTCGTTATCTTATCGGACAACAAGTTTGGCCCGTAGGCACTTCATCACTAATGGATGATTATTTCAAATAAGGGAATTTAGATTAACCCCCCTTTTTAAAGATGGCCTGTGTGACTTTAATGATTCACAGTTTGCCAAAAATGTTAACATACTTACAGATGTTAACAGGGATTGGAATCTTTTAGATAAGTTTTACCGTCTTGGCCATGTCTTCAATGACATTTAGGCTAGGTTTTACCTTTAAGATTCTTTTAATATTTAACGCAGAACAATCCTAAATTGAAATGTTAACAAGGATCAGAATCTAATTGGGGAACTACCATCTTGGCCCTGTCTTAAGTGACATATGGCTAGGTCTTGTCCTTTTTAAATTTTGCCATTTTATTATAATGGTAGATCTTATAATATAGGAATGATATTTTTAAATATAATCGTTCCATTAAAATTTAAACAAGTATATGGTTGCCCTAATCGGGACTTCTAACAGAAAATGACTTACCCATGCAAGGGCTAATCAGAAAATAACAAAGGAACCAAATAAGGACAAAATAAAATGAATTAGAATTTGTCCTATGTTCTTGTCTAGACTCAAGAATGTGCAACTGTGTAACTGAGATTAAACACAAAAGGCTAGCGTTTAATTCACTCAGTGTTGGCTCCGATACCAACCTGTCACACCCCGATATTTCCACGTTTGACCGATGGGCCCGGTGGGGGAGTATCGTGACGTGGTTGGCAACATTACAGTCAAACAACACAATATTTAAATGCACAGCGGAAGCAAAAGATAAATATTTTACAATCCGAATATAAAGTAATATCAAAGTATTACAACGGAAAGTAAAGGATCCACAGGTGGATCAAATAAAAGAAAACTGTTCAACAGACTTCAGGCATCTAGAACCTGCAAGATTCCTTATTAACGCCCGGAGCTTCCAGCCAATTACGTTCAGTACCTGTCACTTAACCTTTTTGGAAAATACGTCAGTTTACACTGGTAAATACAATTAACCGACTCATTTGAAAAGGTTTAATAAAATTGATTTGAATGCACAAGGCACAACATATCTTTTATAACTTGGGACAATTATATAAAAATAATCTTGTATACAGATTTACATGTTCGTTATACGTTCAGGGCCCGATGTAGAAACCGAGTCAAGATTAACAGACACGCCACAAGTATAAGCCCACAAGAGAGTGAGATACCGTTTCCCTTTAAGCAACTTTCAGTGTATGCCTACACCCCGTGCTTAAGACGTGGCCATTTTATAATACAATGATGTCAAGGATATCCGGGACATGGTCATTAACCCCTAAAGGCTTTTATTTCAAACAATACAGATTAAAGCGGGTTACCTCAATAATTTAATCACAATACGACAAAACATTCAATACCCGACCAAGCGGTATTATTATAATACCGTATCCCAAGCCCGTATAGGGAAAATAAGTTAAGAGTATTTACCTGAGCTAGCAATGCAATTTATACTCAGCCGTATATTCAAATCAGCAAGCACAAGTACTTCTACTGGGGCTCTTAATCTGGAACGAAGGTTTTTAATAACCTCTTAGATTCCTAACGGGTCTTTAATTAAGCCTATGCTTAGACCGGTTAGTTTTAAAGAGGAAGATACGGTTCAAACGCATGATAAGGCGAAGACCGGTTTAGAATGTGGTTTTGACCCAACAAGCTTGTTTAATATGGGTAACTTAAACACATTCTGGATTTTGAGACAAAAATGATATGGTGTGACCCGTTTCGGCTAATTTATGCAAACTAGTCACATAAGCCGATCCGAACGCGACAAGCGCGTAACGAGTAACCATAAGAGTCATATACAGGTTTCCTAAGTTAATATGCCTTAAATATGTTGTGATATCAGTAGGATACCTTCCATTATGCCCAAAACGAGTTTATTCTCGATATAAGACCCGTAGGGGTATTTTGGTCATTTTAAAGATTATAAGAGAGGTTAAATATGATTTTGAGGTTTGGGCCCGAATACATCAGTAAAATAACTTAATTTAATAGGTCATATCAGTTGGTAATAAGCCTTATGTGACAAAATGGTTTTAATCCCAAACTATGCGTTTAATACGCGTAAAAAGCTATTTTAAGCGATTTCCGGGTTATACAGGAAATCTGAGTTTTCTGATCAGGTTATAAAGTTCAAAATACTTTATTTATTATATAAAATCAGTAGTAATTGGATTGGTGTCAAAATATTATGTAGAACTCATTTTATGACCGAAAAGGGTATAATCGGTATTTACCGAATCAAGGCCATAACCTTAGGTTATGAGCAGGTTAAAAATAATTAAAAATCTTTAAAAATCCCAAAATATTATATTACATCAGTGGGTAAAAGGTTTGCTGTCAAAAATTGGGTTTAGATAGGCTTTATGCTAATGACGCCATTTAAATACTAAAAGGCGTTTTAATTACGCTATTGAGCATAACTCCTAATCTAGACCTCCAACTGATGTGAAAAATTAGGGACATGTTTATAATTCAGTAGCAAAGATTTATGTCCTTTCATATTTCCAAAATTCTCATTTTATGGTCAAAAGGGCATATTGGTCAACATTAGGCATTTAACGGAAATTTGTAAACGAGTCGGACAATCAACGATCCAACCACAGAGGGTTATACCATCATGTAACCTGGTCTTAAGGAAGCTCTAAAGCATTTCCAAACTTATCTAAATCGGGTCAGAACTGAAGTCAAAGCAAAAGTCAAAGTTTTGCGACTTTCGGTTCTGAACCGGTCCTAAACTGAAAATTGTCGGATCAAACATGTTTAGACATGTTCTTACATTAATTACTAAGTTATAAGAGTAATAAAACAGGTTGCAAAGCTTCTACAATGTTAATTATGTTTTAAATCGCAAATTAGGATCCTGTTGACTTTTTATAAACAACTTTGACCCGACAAAAGTCTTAGTTAGAACGGGAATCAGTGGGTGCCCTTTTAAGGGTTTATTGCCCACATAATTACCAACTTATAACTACTTTCAATTCGACTAATCACTGGACCATTAATGATTAATCACGAAGTCAACCGTTAATTACGACGGTTTAACTTTTAAGCTAAAACTAAGTAAAAACTTAACTAAGGAAGGTTAAGCATACTTACCAAAGTCTAATGCACTATTAGAGATGGCTTGGGTCTGCCCTTATGCTCCAGGAAGCTCCAAGAAAGCAGATGGAATGAATGCAAGAAATGTTGCAAAACATGAGGACCTTTTATAGTGTTCTTGAATGCTTAAGATCATGACAAATCATGCTATACATGATCTCTGATGATTAACAAGTGTCCCTAAGGCCTAAGAATTAGTTTAGGCAACTCTTGGAAGTGTTAAAGGGCAATACATGACGTTTACATGGGCTGAACAGGCAACAGAAATGAGTTTCTGCATCTGGGCATGTTTACGCGGGCTGCGTAGACTCTTAAGGAGTCTTACGCGGGCCGCCTAGCCTCGGCTGATCTGAAACCAACTTTCAATAATTGCCATTTTTGGTCCCTGTTGATGTTTAAGGACATTCCCGACATGTTTAAGGCCCGTAAAGCCATCATTAAGGCCCTAAAGTGATGCCTAAACATTGTAGACATGAAACATGCTCAAAAATATGCCGGATGTTGGTTCGTTTGGTCGTATGATCGCGATGTTCGCTTAATTACGACGGAATGCGCATAAGCGCGAAAAACGATCCAATTGACGCGACGAATGGAATTTTATCAATCCAAACACTAAAATAACATATTTTAGTGTTTACATAAATTTTTGGGGGTCCAGGGATATTCAGAATGTGAGATATGCGCGTAAACGCAAACTTGTGCACTTTTTGACACTTTTAGTCCCTGCATGACTTAAAAGCTTATTTTTGCGCACCAAACACCTCTAAGCATATATCTAAGCTATATTAGGGATAATTATGGTATTTTTATCTCATGGTCATATTCCGGAAGGACCGATAACAAACGAATCGGTATACTTTAGCAGTTTGACGCTTTAGGTCCCTCAAATGCGTAAACTTGCGTAAATCATCATTTAATAGCATTGAAGCCTCATCTAATCCCTACTAGGAATTATTGAAGGTATTATTAAACATCATAATGCTTCGAGCTCGATAAAAGGTCATTCAGAGGTATAATTAAACATATTGACACTTTTAGTCCCTTATACTTGCAAAGTTGCGCGTAACTTCACTTTTGGGCGTAAAAGCCTTGGATGGCCAATGATTGGCAATCCCGAGAGTATAATCAAATATCATGAGGCTCTCAGTTTGTTAAAAGGTCACTCAGAGGTAAGAATTAACATGTTGACGCTTTTAACCCTTTTCTGTGCAAACTTTCAATTAATTACATAAACGGCTACACTTGATTAACAAGTGGCTCATTTGTGAATATAAAACCGTAAAAGGTTATTTAGAAACTTATTTTAGGTATGATAATACTTCCAGTTCTTTCATAATCAAAGTTTTCGATTTTTCGAAAAATTAGTCCCTTAAATTCAACGTTTGACTTCATTAGGGTTTATTACCCGTGTCAATACTTCATTGAACGTGATTTTTCGAGGTGTTACATTTCATTTATCATGGCATTTTCATATGCAGATACGCTTTGGTGTTTGTACTGTTCACTGGTATAGACAATCATCACTGCAATGTTACATTTGGTCCTGCATTATTGGCATCAGAAACTGCTGATGCGTATATTTGGTTGTTGAGAGTTTTTCTAAAAGTTGTTGATTCTCAACCAAAATTTGTTTTCACTGACCAAGATCCAGCAATGAAGAAGGCTATTTCTACTGTATTTGTTGACACGAGACATGGTTATGCATGTGGCATATGATGCATAAACTTTCTTTGAAGGTTGATTTCCTTATTTTTATGTTTGGCATTTTAAGATGTATGGAGTTCTTTAACGATGTTACAGTTTTTTCATGTAAGTTTGTCTGTGTGTAATATATATGTTTTTTTTTTTGCATGTCGTTTTCGTGTTATTATAGGTTGGTGTTAGGCTATGCAATTCCACCAATTTCAAAGAACGTATTTGTAGCGTTGTGTGGACGGATATTCTTAGATCCGAAGAGTTTGAATCAGAATGGGAAGTGGTTATCGGAGAGTTCAATTTAGCAGATAATGACTGGCTATCTGATATTTTTGCACTCAGGGAATCTTGGATCCCTGCATACTTGTAACGCCCCAAAACTCGAATATTCACATTCGCCATATGTTTCCATATGATATATCATGAAATAAATAAACTAGGTTATATAACCTAGTTAAAGTACTTAGTAAAACAAGTAAGGAATGAATTTGGTTATAAGTGATCAACAAACCTAAGTAGAGGGACCAAATGTAGCAAGTGAGCCAAACCTAATAAAAATTCTGCATTTTAAGAATGTATGTATGTGTGTGCATCGATGTATGTGGAGAAAAAGGGGAATAACACCCACTAAAACCTAAGCGGAAATTCAACAAATTAAGTGGGCAATTGATGATTTATCTTGTGCATGTACATCAATTCTTGATCACCTCTACTTGCTAACCATAAGGTATGTTACAAATTGTCTTTTGGTGAAGTTGTATGAAGTGGGTTATGATTTAATCCGTGAATTGATATGAAATTAAGCATGATTGTATATTAGAATCACCAAATAGAACTTGTGTTGTTAAGGATTTTGAGTAATTTGAGGGTTTGAAGTGAACCCCACTTCTAGTGGTGAAGATGATAACATAGGTGTTTCACCATGTTAAATCCTTGCTTGAATTATTGATGTGTAAATTGTATGTAATGTATTATCGTAAGATAGCTTGAGTATGGTATGTAAGTTAGTTGATTCTAGTTGTATTTGATGAATTATGCATGAACTTGGAGGATCATGCATAAATTAGTTGTACATTGTGCATTAAATGGTGTACGCACACCAAGTGTATGATGAAATATCTAAGTGAAGTTAGGTTGTGAGATTTTATGAAATGGCTTGACATATATGAATGAACTATTATAATGTTAAGATTAGTAGTAAACTAACTCGAAGAATGTGCGTTAGATGGAACTCGTACAAGAATTCGGGTGATGAAACAGAATCTGTCCAGAAAGTTACAGCCGAATTTAATCGGCTGTAACCGGGTCAAATCTTGTCAAAAACTGATGTTTATTGAGTTTATGATGAACTTCTAGAAAAAACCTTTCAAACCCAACTGGAATTGCATTTTTTTTTACAAAAACTAACGTTTTATGAATTTTTCCGTATCGAAGGTTCAGGCTGCGTTTCTGGCAGAATTTTTAGCCCATTACAAATGTCATAAATCAATTTAGGATTGAGTTATGATCTCAAATTTCTACTGTAGGTAGCTTCAGGAGGTTATGAAAATCTCCAACTGGAATTATGTCAATCAGATAATCAAGGATTTTTAAATGAATTTTTTCGTGGGCTGCAGTCAGAAAGTGACGAATCGGATTGCTGCTAAGTAAATGATTTTTTATAAATTTTTGGTAGAGAGTTAGACTCTAATAATTTAACACAAGGATAAACCCTCTGATGGGCACGTCACATAAAAAGATCGTAATTTTTTCAAGCTCGTAAGTACAGTAAACGGATGTCCTAAAATAGCTTATTTTCAGTGAATTAAGCTATGCATGTTAGTGAATGATTGACTAATGAAAGTAATGTAACTAAGAATTTGTAATGATTATCGATATGGATGAACATGCAAACTAACAAGTTATGAAAATGATAGCATGAAAGAATAGGAATTTACTTTGGCAAGGACTCAAGCACGGATGGCTAATGAGTCAAAAGGAGGCAAGAAGACGAGCTCTAACATGGACGCATAAGGTAAGTGATTTCCAGAATCACTCTTTAGTATTTAAAGGGAATTGTTATATGTTAATTGTTGAGAGGCATATAGGAATATAAAATCAATGGAAGTACTAAGATAAGTTCGATGGTATTAGGTTGATAGTGGTCAACAAAATTGGAAGTTGTATGATAACAACCAAACGGGTCAAACTAAGAAGTAAGATTAATCGCTTAAATAACAGAATTAAAGTATGTTTGGGCTTATGTAGATGTTGAAATTATTGTTAGAATGGGATTATGATAGTGTAAGGAGAAACGAGACCTCGTTTAGATGTTACATGTTTAATTTGAAGCGAATCGGAATAGGCACGATCGAGTGGAACTCGAAACGGGTCAAATAAAGCGGCAAACACAAAAATAGCAGTAGTTAGCCGTAAGCTACGGTAGCTGGCCGTAACTTACAGCGGAAGAAACAAGAAAATGCAGAAATCCCTTGCCGTAAGCTACGACATGTGAGCCGTAACTTACGGCGGGATTTGCAAAAGTTTTGATGTTTGTTGTTTCTTGCATTTGACTCATCTGGTTCCATCCCGGTACCCCGTAAGATGTTTTTAAGGCTCTAAAGTTATGTTAGACCTGTAAAACTTAAGTATATGTGAGAATATGAGTATGGAAATATGAATTATGATCGCGGTTTTGTATGTGGGTGCCATATACCCGAATATGTGATTTTATGATTAGAATTTGAATTGAACAAATGTGTTATACGCGTGTAAGAACTAACTTATGATAAGTATGTTTATAGATGGATAGTGCGAGTATGATTTTTGTACGGAAATTTGAAAATGAACATGTGAATGTGAATTGCATGTATGTACTTAGGTATAGAATCGTAGTGAGTACATGTCATGTGTATTTGTATGTGAGGTGTTTGTATGGGATAGGTATGTATGTATATGGATACATGTAAGTGTAAACACAAGATGTAACTTATTGAATGTATATCAATGGTATGAGTTTATGCGAAGTGGTAGGTTTTTAATACGTTTGAGATTTATGTCTTCCTAACCGTATTGCTATTGAGAATGAAACAGGAATGCAGGTATGTAAGTATTGAGCTTTCAAAGATTGGAGGCTCGGTGTAAAAGAATGAACTCAAAAGAATATCATGTTGGAGTTGTATACAATAATAGATTGCTATGTGGTTATATATTTTTATGTCCTTATTTAATATATATGATGTCACCATTTGTAACACCCGTCTCATTTATTTAAGAATTTTATATAAAATACGCATTTTTAAAAGGAAATGCTTCATTTCATAAAGTTAGACAAAAGTAAGTTTGCATTGTAACAGTATTCTAGTTAACTACTAACTAGTTTAAACATCGGAGACGTCAATTAGAAGGTTTACAAAAAGAACATTGTCTAAAACAAAGATTGATAAACGCGGAAGCTTCAAACTTTGTGTTCGGTTCTTGAATTCTTGCTTGATCGCCATCCGGAGTGAGTCCAACATCACCTAATGTCAAAACCACGTTAAATGTTAGTTTTGACAATGTTAAAATACGTATAAACAAGTTCTGGAATCATACGATTAAAAACAAAATAAAATTTCAGCATTTTGGTCTATCGCGCCCCGCGACAGATCACACATTAGCTTTCGCGGGCCGCGAGGAAGCCCCGTGTGTCGCGACAGATTCAGGGTCTCCCTCCACGTGCCGCGGGGGAGACGGTTTTCCAGAAGATGCAGGTTTGAGACCTGCATTTCCTGCCCAGCTCCATTTTTCACAATCCAACTTTAAACTTGCATCACTTTCTATCTAAATGTCCGTTTCAGGTGATATTTTTTCCTACGCGTCCGTAATTAAATTACCAATGCATCATATGATTATCATATCAAAAATTTAGTTTACGGACTGAACAGCTTATAGTCCCCTTTCTATTTATTCGACCCGCATAGTTTTGCACTAATTCTACTACTAATATTATTATGATCTCAAGGCGTATTTACCCAACATCCGGGGCTTACGATCACCGGCGTTTCATTACCAAATCTATGGTTTCATGCTCCTATGATCCATCATCGCCAAATGTTATTCAAAACACATTCACACTTTCAACCAAACATCTATTCGACCCGTTTGGCTCATTTATGGAATCCTCCATTTTCAATGACTACCAAACATTTTCCAATCATGTTTTTAACTTGTTTAACCAATAGTGATCTTCATCACTTCTACAATTGCTATCTTTTCTTAAAAACACTATTTCAAACGAACAGAATTTCTAGTTAACACGATGTTACGGAACAAGGTTACATACCTTTAAAGCGCTCCCTTCAAACGCGTATCACCACCGGCTTGTCTGCTTGACGTCCCAGTTTCCTTGCCTATAGAGTTCAATCACAAATCGTTAGAACTCTTTTCGTGTCACTTAATGCATTTGTTCACCAATATATATATAAGTATGCGTTTTGGTTCAATTTTCCAACATTTAGCTTTCTTTAAGGCATTTTTACAAACACCTTAAGAGCATAATTTTACACAATTCATAATCAAGTTCATAGCTTGTTATTTAGCCAAGATTAACATCAATTAAGCATGTTCATATCAAATTTTCACATCAACAAATCTGAATTTATTTCATAGGGTTCAAAATACACTAGAATGATAACTATAATTCTAGTGTTTAGCATGCTTTTACAAAACCCACTAATCACCTACATTGGGGATTATGGCATTCACAAGTAATGAGCAGAATTTCAACAATCTAATGACTAGGGTTTATTCCTAGACTCTATTTCATTCCAAATTCATCCATACAACAATCATGCAACACTAATGTCGAATTTCAAGTATTCATCCAGAATTTTAGATGGAATCATTCGATGAAATTTTACATACCTTATGATCCCTTTACTAAGGAGATCACTAATCTTGGCTTGGATTTCGTTTTGGAACAGATTTAGACCTTCAATTTTGATCAAATAGCACAAACTAGGGTTTGAGAGCAAGCTCCTGGTCGCCCCTGTGTTTTAATCGAACCAGACACACACTCTTGTGTGTGTTTGGGTTTTATTTTTGTTTTAATAATATAAATTTCAAACTTAACAACTTTGGTCCCCCAACTATTGTTTGATCCTTATTTTAGGTGTTTCTAACACACTAACATGTTACTACAAGGCTTTCATCTAACTAGGTTATTTTTATTCCTAGTTAGTTCATTTTGTTTATTTACCGACAGTGTATTTATAAATAAAGATTTATATTTTCGGGGTGTTATAAGTCCACCCCCCTTAAAAGGGTTTCGTCCTCGAAACCGGAATACGTACCGAATAATGTTGGGTAGAGACGTCTCATCTCCTCTTCGGACTCCCATGTAGTATCCGAACCTTTTCTATGCTCCCACTTGATCTTCACTTGATCAATTCTCTTATTCCGCAAATCTTTAACATCCGATCTAGAATCTCAATTGGCCTTACCTCATAGTTAAGGCTATTGTCCACCTCGATATCATCGTAGTGGATATAAGCTGTTTCCTCAGCTAAGCACTTTCGGAGTTGTGACACATGAACGTGCCATGGATTTCGCTCAATTCTTCTGGTAATTCAAGGAGATATGCTACCTTGCCAACCCGTTCAATGATTTTAAATGGCCCGATAAACCTCGGGCTTAGTTTCCTTCTTTTTCTGAATCAGATAACGCCCTTCCATGGGGATACTTTCAACATAACTCTATCGCCCACCAGAAATTCAATCAGTTTTCGTATTTTGTCAGCATAAGACTTTTGTCTGTCTTGAGCCGCTTTTAAATGGGCTCGAACCACATCAATTTTCTCATTAGTTGCTCGAACTACATCTTTATGGGCCAGTTCAGGTGGACCCACCTCACCCCAACACACCGGGGTTCTACATTTTCTACCATATAGCATCTCATACGGGGCCATGCCGATAATGACATTATAACTGTTGTAAGAGAATTCTGCTAACGGTAAATACACGTCCCAGCTGCCCCCGAAATCGATAATACACGCCCTCAGCATGTCTTCTAGTGTCTATATCGTTCTTTCACTCTGCCCATCCGTTTGAGGATGGTATGAAGTGCTGATAAATCGTTTCGTTCCCATCTGATCTTGGAAATCTCGCCGGAAGTTCGAAGTAAACCGGGTATCCCTGTCAGACACGATGGATACCAGTACTCCATGGCGTGCCACTATTTCATTGGTATACACCTCCGACATCTTTTCTGAAGTATAAGTCTCACGTATAGGAATAAAGTGAGCACTTTTCGTCAGTCTATCAACAACCACCTATATAGCATCAAATCCTCGGTTTGTCCTTGGCAGTTTGGTCAACAGGTCCATAGTAATATGTTCCCATTTCCAAACCGGAATATCCAATGGCTAAAGCTTACCATAGGATCTTTGGTGTTCCGCCTTGACTTGCAGAAAAGTCAAACATTTTTCCACATACTTAGCCACATCCCTTTTTATTCCGGGCGACAAGTAATTTTGTTGCAAGTCGTTGTACATCTTGGTCGCTCCCGGATGGATGGAGTAACGGCTTTTGTGAGCTTCATCGAGTAGTAGCTTTTTGACTCCACACGAGTTAGGAATCCATATCCTGCCAAACCAGGTTTTCAACCCATTATTATTATCCGTTAACTCTTTCAACTAGCCAACGATTCTTTCTCTTTTCCAATTTTCCTCTTTTATCGCCTCGACTTGTGCTTCTCGGATTCGTTCAAGTAAACCCGAGGTTACAACAAGCTGCATCGACCGCACTCGTATTGGAACATAATCTGTTTTCCTACTCAAAGCATCTGCCACAACATTGGCTTTCCCGGGGTGGTAATGTATTTCGCAGTCATAATCTTTTACTATTACCAACCATCGCCTTTGCCGCATATTTAACTCCTTCTGATTGAAGAAGTATTTTAAGCTTTTGTGGTCGGTAAATATCATGCACTTTACTCCGTATAGATGGTGCCTCCATATTTTTAGTGTAAATACCACCGCCGCCAATTCAAGATCGTGTGTGGGATATTTCTTTTCGTGCACCTTTAGTTGCCTCGAGGCATAAGCTATCACTTTGCCTCGTTGCATCAAAACACATCCGAGCCCCGAATGTGATGCATCCGAGTAGACTACCATATCGTCGACTCCGTCTGGCAACGTTAATACCGGAGCGTGAGTTAACTTCTCCTTTAGCGTTTGGAACGCCTTTTCCTGTTCAACACTCCATATGAATCTTTCCTCCTTGCGAGTTAATTTAGTTAGCGGTGAAGCAATCTTGGAGAAATCTTGAATGAATCTCCTGTAGTATCCTGCAAGCCCTAAGAAACTTCTAATTTCCGAAGGATTCTTCGGAGGGCTCCATTTCGACACGGCTTCTATCTTTGACGGATCTACCAATATTCCATTGGCACTTATGATGTAACCGAGGAATTGTACCTCTCGTAACCAAAAGGCACACTTCGAAAATTTTGCATATAATCTCTCCAGTCTGAGGGTTTCTAACACCTCCTGTAAATGATGCGCGTGATCCGCCTCACTTTTCGAATACACTAGAATGCCGTCGATAAACACGATTACCGACTTGTCTAACATAGGTTTGCAAACCCGGTTCATGAGATCCATGAAAGCCGTGGGTGCGTTTGTCAACCCGAACGACATCACGAGGAACTCGTAATGTCCGTACCGCGTACGGAAGGCCGTCTTCGGCACATCTTCTTCCTTGACCTTTAATTGATGATACCCTGATCTAAGTTCAATCTTGGAAAACCAATTCGCACCTTGTAATTGGTCGAATAAATCATCAATTCTCGGGAGCGGGTATCAATTTTTCACCGTGAGCTTGTTTAACTCCCGGTAATCGATACACATTTGCATGCTCCCGTCTATCTTCTTCACAAACAATACCGGTGCGCCCCAAGGAGACACACTCGGCCTTATAAATCCTTTATCGAGCAAGTCTTGAATTTGCGACATTAATTCTTGTAACTCCGATGGCAGCGAGTCGGTATGGCGCCTTAGCTACGGGTTTCGCGCCCAGAACTAATTCGATTCCGAACTCTAATTCCCGTTCGGGCGGTATTCAGGTAAATCTTCCGGAAACACATCTTTGTAATCATGTACCATCGGTACGTCTCCGATCTTCGGTAATTCTTTCCCTGGTTCATTCGCGTATATCATAAACGCTCTACATCCGTGCCTCATAAGCTTGTGAGCTTTTAACATCAAGCATATCACTGGGTTACCTCCCTTCTCACCATAGATAGTATCGTGTTTTCCACTCGGAGATATTAATTTTGTCTCTTTACGGAAACACGCGACCTTTGCGTTGTGTCGGGATAACCAATCCATCCCGACAACCACTTGAAACTCTCCCATCGACATTGGAATTAAATCTATTGAGTATTCTTCGTAACCGATGCTCAATTTACAGCTTTGACAAACATCACACACTATAAAACTCTTGTTGTCCCCTATTTCAACTTCTAAGGGCATAGGCAATTTCGTCAATACAAATGAAGGATGTCGAATAAATCCATGTAAAACAAAGGATTTATTCGCACCCGTATCAAATAATACACGTGCAGGAATTGAGTTTATTGTGAATATACCTGAGACCACATCGGGTTCTGTCTTCGCTTCAGCCGCGGTTAGTTGGAAG